>JBCJKH010016536.1:0-29172 GCA_039877255.1 Loriculus beryllinus
CTCCACGGCCAACCCCGCCCGGCCCCGCTGTGGTGCTGCCGGGCGGGCCTCGGCTGTGCGGGGTCTCCTGTACCCGCTGTTGTGCTGCCTTGACCTTTTTCTATCGTTATGTTTAATATTTGGGTCAGCAGAGGGGCGGAAAGCTTCACTCTGCGTTTTCATGTGTGATTTTTGTGTGGTTTTTAAGTTCCCTCGTTGAAACTTCCCTGTGGTAAACAGATTACCACAGATTCCTTTGCTTCCTAGTGACCCTGACCCAGTTGGCTTCCCAACCCCCGGATCATTACTCATAAAACTGAGTAGATAAAGTAGACAGCAAAGCTATGTACGGCAGCCCAGCTCCAGGTGCGTCCCCTCAGCTTCGTGTGCTCTTGAGCAAGGATTTAGTCCACTTTGTGCATCAGCTCCCCAGTTGTAAAACACTGAGGTGTTTGATACCCCTTAGCGGTGGGACGCAAAGTAACCAGGATACAGAAAAAGAAATCCAAGTGGATTTTTCCAAGTGATTATTTATTTTGTGCGCTTAATTTAATAAAAAGGAAATACTAAAAAATAAACTGGGTAGAGCATGGTTATAATGCTGATAGGTGTACCGACTCAGAAAGCTACTCTGTGTGCCTTAGGATTCTCCGTCCTTATTGGATTGCATTGTGAAATCCTATCAATGTTTTGGGGAGTTTAAATTCCAGACACCTGAATCACTGCCTAAGAGCTGAATGGGTGCTGTTTAAGACCAGGTTTTATGGCCCACTCTTCAAAGAGGGAAATTTGAAAGGATAACTGAAATGTTGATAGGGAAATGGATCTAGAAGCATTATGTGTGTTTATATTAGAGACATGTACAACCTACACAGAGAGGCACCTGTCATGTACCACAGAAAGTGTTAAAGTTTAGCATATGTTAAAACCAACTTCAGATGTTGTATTGCAAATAGATTATAGACAGAACAGGAATTAGTTGATGGCATAGTAAATAAACTTGGGAATAAGATACAATTCTCTGTTCAGATGCAGTTATGAACAAAGAGAAAAACAACCCTGTTCAGAGATTTTAATGAGCCATGTATTTTACCATAAATGAATACTGATGAGTTTCACTTGAAATGTGTCCTTTTTGATGTTTTTTTATGAGTAAAAGTGTTTGGGTGGTCTGTCTAAAATTGCCTTCTCTTTTCAAAGAGAGATCCTTTTAAGATGTGTGTGTGTCTTATTGTTAGTTTGGGTTTTTTTCCTCAAGGAGGTGGAATTTCCGCTTACATCTTCTTGGAAGTTGGAGCACTGGAGCTTGCAGCTTTGTATAGTACTGTCTGCACAGTGAGCGCTGCTGAAAGCTGAGACTCCCCACATAATCCTGTTTGGGTTGTTGGTTTTTTTTTCCAATCTATTAATAGAACAAAACACTAAAATGTTTAAATACACATCAGGAGTAACTGGGCTGCTTTTGAACTGAAAACAAAAGCTTTGCCTACTGAGATGATTTTCCTTTTTCTTAAAGGGTAGTCCCTGGTGTGTTAAATATGGACCTCTTTCATACTTTCATACTCCTAATCAGGACATACCCAATGGGGCCAACATCTCTTTTTGCCTTCATTGCTGCAGAGTGTTCTATGTGAAAGTGCAGCTTATGCTGTTGAGCTGTTCCCTCTATTCTTAGAAGTTAATATGGTCCTATAAGTTTTGTGCAAACTGGGAGAGGTAGGTCAAGTACTACCCAAGTGGATGCCACCCTCCCACCAGGCACAGCTTAGAGCTGGCCAAAGCCAGCTCCAGCTCTGGGTCATGGCACGCAGTGAGGGCAGTGCTGCAGTAGTGCTTGTCTGCCAGAGCACCGCTTTATTTTTGTCTAACCAGTATCAGGGAGGCTGTCCAAGTGTTGCTAGGGATTAGGGGGGCAAACAACACAAAGCTGTAGGAAACCAGGTTTTGTCGGTTGTGGTGTAGGCAGATCAAGCTTGCTCATGTAGCTGCCGTCTCTTCTGCAGGAAGGCAGCTCTTGTCAGTTTGAAATACAGTATTTTTGAACGTTCTTGCTGAGCTTAATTTGAGGTGTGTCACCAGCTGCTGTTTGCTGCCAAGGACGTCACTTTGCTTTTGAAATGCCTTCTAGGCAAGAAATTGGAAAACATTGGAAGTTTGCTTATCTGAAACACTGTTCATCTATGAATAAACTGGAAACAGTTGTGTTAATTTTAAGCATTATTTGTAGGCCTTTGAATTTGAAAGCAAAATAGCATGTATATATATACACACACTATTTTTGATATATACATATATACATATATATATATATATATAATGTAAAAGTCTTCTTGCCTTCAGGAATCTCGTTGTTAACAAGAAAGTTTCAGGTGTTTGGGATGACAATCGGGAGAGAAGGTTTGTAGGGAGGAGCCTTACAAACCCTCGTGCAAATGGAGTTTTATTGTCACTGAAAACTAGAAGATCAGGATCAAAAAAACCGCTAAATGACACAGCAATCACCCCCCATTAAAAATCCCCGGAACATTGTCTGCAGCCTTGTGTAACTAAAGGGACTGTGTGATGCAAGGAGGGGGAAGAGTCAATGAGTGAAGCGACTATAAACAAAAGCTAGGAAGGGAATGCCACCCTGTGTGCAAACAGGTTTGTGGTTGGGGTTTAGTGTGTTTATTTGAATAGGGTGCTGCTCCTGACCAACATGAAGGCACTAGTTTCAGGATTTAGACAAATTCCGTTGGGGTAAGCCTGGGAGAGAAGGGCATAACGTGGGAATGTCCAGTGAGGACTAATAAATAAGCAGAAGTAGCAGGGGAGAGAGGATCGGGAAAGGAGCAGAGGTCATTGGGGAATTAAGAATCAATAGCTGTTGGGAGAGAAGGGACCAGGGAGTTCTTGGCTGTGGTAAACTGCAATTCCCAGCCATATCCTCCCAGGTAATTAGGGCATTAGGAGAGGATAAGCATAAAGTCACTTTAAACATCAGTTGCTGTACTGTGCGTGTCTGGTACTTGTTTCTTCCCTCCCCCAGTACTTTACGTCAGCTTTTCCTTTTACAGTTCTTTCTTGTCTTTCAAGTTGAGTGCGTATTCAGCAGATGAAAAGCAAACTGGTTGCCAGTTTAGTAGCATTTCAGCTGGTCTGGTTTTGAAACCGCAAGTAGTACACAATGGAAAAAATCCTTGAAATTGTTTACCTAGGTCAAAAAAGCCTTTTCCAGAATGAAAATACAGCCTCTTCCTGAATACCATGCTGCAGTACTTGTCTTCCCTCCCTCTGCACTTTCTGGGGTGTGTTTTTGTCCCCAGAAGGTAACAGGTTTGGCTGTGGAAACTCACTTCCAATAAGGTGAAGTGAAATTATTTTTGCTGTTTTCTGCCAAAATGAACTAAAATGTGTCAAAATGAAAACTGCACCATTCTCACTGAGCCAAGGACTTGTACTAAAATTTAATTTTTCACTTTTATGTTTTTGCAGCTGATACTCTGTTGTGCTCATTTACCAAGGACTGTTTGTGTCTGTGTTTCTAAACTTCTTGGAGAAACGCCAAGGAGTGGAGACTGGGGTAGTACCAGCTTTTGTAAAGTCTTTTTGATGGCACTGAAATGAGAGGAACACATCTGAAGTGTCTCACACGACTGTCTTCAGGGCAGAAACATCGTGTGAAGTTTGCACCTTGCTGGGTAAGGGGCTAATTGAGCGATTTCTCTCTTCGAAAGCAATTTTTTTTTGCTATATTGTAATTTCAACATCATCTGTCAGGAACACGTAATTAGTGGTTTGTTGGTGCTCTTCAGTTGGTGCTCTTCAGTTTCTGGTTCCATTTGAAGGTACTTGCAGGTAAGAGGGGAAGAAATCTAAAAGAAGGGAAAAACTGTCCCCTAAACTGAAAAAAAAAAAAGTATGCATTGCAATTGAGGGTATTTGAGGTTTTATCAGAAGGGTTTGTACTTTTGGAGGGTATATAATCAAGTTAATACACTAGAAGTTTTTTGGTGTCAGTTTTTGAATAGCCTTCATGTTCACATATATATGAGATACACAGCTGCAAACTCCTTCTTTGCTTGAGGAGCAGCTCTGCTGTGTGTGGATGTTTCCTGGCTTTCAGGAGTGGCAACCTCTGACTGTTAACCACTTGGGCTGAGAGAGGTAGATGGTGAAGTTGGAGCAGACCTAAACTCATTGCTGAGTGTGTCAGGCTGATAGTGTTCTTTGGAGGCAGCGTCCTGGAATTCTCAGGGACAGATCTAACGTGGGTCTCCCTTGAGTTCATAGTAACCCCACAGAGAAAGCATGGGCTTCAGTTCTCTCCCCCTTATGATTTAGCCATCCTAAATCCCTTCGACTTATAGTTATTTGCCATATGCTGAGATGGGGGGAGGCATAGATGTCTGAATCCATACTCCTTTGGATTTAAAAATTCTTGTGCCTGCTAGTTAAGAGTTGAAAGACAAAACCAGGAGTCAGTCAAATGCTGAGAGCATTGCCAAGTCACCAAAAGCTTTGCAACAGGGGCTACAGCTCTCATCAGTGCATTTCCCTGTCTTATCCTAGTAACAGGGCTCTTACTGAATCGCTGTCTGCTGGGAAGGACTTTATTCTGAACTCCTCTATAGTCTGAAGTTACTGGCTTGTTGATAAAGGTTAAAATCCTGGGGATTTTAATAGTATAGTTTAGAATTAGCATTAGGACCACCAAACCTGGTCCTTGTGATGCTGAGCAGGTAATGTACAGCATGAAAACCTCATGGTTGAAGTATAATGCCGTAGTGAAAGGTGAATAAACCATACAAACGGTGTTAAGGCAGTAGTGGAGCATGTGGTACTCTATTTTTCTTTGTAATTGGAGAGTTAAGGAGAAAGCATCCAGACTGGTATTTCTCAGCTCCTTAGTGTTCTATATCTCCCTTAATGTTTGCACCTTCAGTGTAAAACCTGTAATTATAAACAAGCTAAGGCTTTGGACAGGGTGTTTGATTTTCTTAGGATCCATACATGGCAGTTTTGGGATCGTTGACCCCTTATGGGATCTGTTGGATGAAAATTGCTGAGCTGGGCAGCTGCTGTGGAGATCAAAGAAACTGAAGACATTGAAAGGAGGGCAATGGAAATACTGTTTGTTGTGGTTTAAGCTGCTGTAAATCGCGCAGTCGCTCTCTCACTCCCCCCCCTTTAACTAGTAACCAACTAGTACACTGGTTAAACAGAGAATTTACTGTGGAATTTTACTGTGCTACACTCACCCTTGTTTATTACTCTCTTACTGGTTTTTTGTCTTTGTCTCTAGCTTCTTAAGGAAGATCTGACAGTATCTTATCTTTCAGGCTTCTGCAGGCCATGTTCAGTTAAATCTTTCACTGGGTTTATTTGTCTCCTACACAATGCTGAAAGTACAGTGTAAGGCAGTGATACCTGCTGTGTAGGCTGTGAAATAGATATAGTATGATATGACAGCATAGCTGCTGACAAGAGGTGGAGGGTGACAGTGGTGGTTTGATCCCAGAGTTAGGGAACCCTTTGCTTAAGCTATGGCAAGCCACAGACTAAAGGGTTTGTAAAGGAAAACTGTTGGTCTTTACTCAAATAGTAAGGAAAATAATTAAAGAATATTGTGTGTCTGGTATGTATGCAGTGCCTGATGAGGAAAGAACTAGGTACAAAGGCACGGAAAGATTTTTTAGGAAACATTTAGAACTTACAGTTCTTTGTTTTTAAAGCATTAGCCTTGATGATTGGTTTCTTAAGTGTTATTTTTGAGAATATAGAACACATTAATTTATCAAATGCTTGCTTTATATAGATTTACATTAAATATGTTTCTCCCAGAAGTGCCTCTGAGTTTATTTCAGAGTGTTTCAGTATGTGGTAGATGTTCTGCTGTGCTGAACTTGTCCTAGGTAGCTGCCTGGCTGCCATTGCTGGGATACTGTTGTTAAGTCATGTAAGTATAAAAAATATACTTGAACAAAAAGCAAATGCAATTCAAAAAGTATGTTCTCTCCGGAGCAGGTTACAGTAAAATCCAGGTAGAGTTTTGGGGTGGGGATGTGTTGATGTTCACTTCTGTGTGTGCCTATACATACACATACATTCACACATGTTTTAAAACACATCCTTCCAGTCACGTGGCTTAAGGTCATGTTTTTCAGTTTGGGCAAGGTTAGATGACAGTCTTGAACTTTGTGAGTCTTATTTCTCAGACTGACAGGATGAGAAATGCAGTGAGGTATGAACACTTGCTCCCATGAGAGATAAAGGCTTTCATTGCACATGGAACAACCTCTGAATGGAATAAAGACAAAACCCGAAAGAGTGTCCTTGTTTGACTTGGCGGGGAGCGTAGTCTATCTGTGTGCTTTAGATAATGTCCTTTTTTAATGGAATCTTTGAATAATGTTGAAATGTTGAAAGAATGAACTGACAGTTGTTGTATTTGTACTGTGTCATGAAAATGAGAAAATTTACACGGCCCATGTTATTTTCAGGTTTGCTGTAAACTACCTACCGTAGCTATAATGACACCAGCCCTCAGAGAGGCAGCAACAAAAGGTCATGGTATCCACTTGTCACCTTCTTTGTCCTTTAGAGCTATGGAGTCTGATACAGCTTTGTGCATGGAAAATTCCAGAGCAGTGGAAGAGAAGATAAAAGAGGACTCCATCGCACAGATTACTTGCTCAGTCCTGGGGTTCCCCACTGCTGAGCCCAACCTCAGGAATGATATCCTCAGTGTGCAGCATTTTGGTTCTCCACCATCCGCCAAGCGCTATCAGTCTGTCTTGTTAATGAGTACAAATTCTGCCTTTAACAACAAAACCGGGAAGCAGACAAAAGTGAGAGAACCAGGCTGCTCCAGGATGGGAAAGTCATTGCATAATGGTGCTGACACCTCAGCTGGGCAGATTAGTCACTCAGAACCTGAGGAACAGGTCAAAGGGCAAATGTTTTCACAGACCACATCTTCGAGCCTGGCTGAAACGCAGAGACTTTTGGAGTCCAATGTAACTGAGTGCAGTAATGCAGAAGAAATGCAGTTTTTAAATGGGAAATGGTACAAGAAGAATGGTTTTTTGGGTAGGGCTTTGGAAGTCTGCACTGAAACAATAAAGGGGAATTTATTGCACCAAATTCTTCACGGGCCTTCAGAAGGGATTTTGAGCTGCACCCCGGAGGAGGTGTATGCTCGCTTACTCCAGTGTGTCACTAAGCAACAAATGGAAATCAGTCGTGCCAAAAGAACTCAGAAACGTTTACAAATGCTTCTGGCCAAGCATGTTATCAGACACTGCGATCAGCAACTGAAATGCTTTGTGAAACATCACCTACAGAGGATGAAGGTTTTCCATGAGCCAACCAGATTTTTGAGCAGTAGCTCCCTCAGGTGCACTGAAGGTTGGCCAGAAAACAACACAACTACTTTGGAGAGTAGTTCGAGTACAGACCCGCAGAATGGAGTTAACATTGCACCAGGTGAAATCCGGGGATTTGCACTTCATGCTGGAGGGCTGCTGTCTCGCGTGGAGAAGGATCTGGACTCCGATGCAACATGTAGCAGCTCAGATGAAGATGCTGAGGAACAGACTGTAAGAACAACTGTGGAAGCGTAAGTGTTAAATTCCTGCTAGACTCATGTGCTCCGTGCTTATAAATCAAGATGCAAGGGTCTAGACCTGCAGGTTCCTTCTTGTGTTAGTAATCCCCCCCTCAATAGATAGTCCTGCTGAAATCAGCAGGACTGCCTGTGTGAGCAAGGTTTGTCAGGGGCCAGGCAGAGAGTAAGAACTCCTAATTACAGTGTTTAAGAAACAGTTACTTTACTAGACTGTAGAGCTAGATTTTGTAGTGCACTCTTATGAGTTTGCATTGCTTTAGTACTGCTAATGATTTAGTACTCAGATGGTGTTGTAAATTGTATAGTAATAGCAGTGCTGTTACTTGTGCTTTTTGGCCAGTATGAAAATAATTCTAATTTTATTCTGGAGTTATTAAGAATTAGTCAGGATCTTGAAATCCTATGCGATAAAGAATAAAAGTGGTCATCTGATGCAGGTATCAAGCTATCCAGTGTTTTGTGGTTGTATATTGTAAAAGTTTGCTGTTTTGAATTGTGGTTTGTAAAATGTTAGTCTACTTCCTGAAGTTAGTTGTTCTGCTACTGGGAATGAAGGTAGGAGTGGTGTTTTTATTGTTGCTGGTGTCTTATTTCACAAAGAACCAGAGGAAATCGGTCTCATGAACTGTCTTGACTTTGCAGGGATCCTGTCAGTACAAATTATTGTGGCTTTGGAAATCAGTATTGGGTAAGACAAGTAGATAGTAAAATTGCTCCCTTATGGTGGTACAGCCTCTTTAATTTTTCTTCTTTTCTCTTTTGTCCCCTACCTTGCTGCACGATTAAAATTTCATGACCAAAGAGACTGAGTTAGAAAGCAGTGAAAGGACAGCTGCTTTCCCCTTCTGAAGGGAGATGACGAGAACAGAGTATGTCTTGAGGTCTGTTAGGATGTGGTAGTCAGGATAGTGACACATGGAATAGAGCTTCACATAAACACAGCAGCTTGCTAGGAGCTACATAACACCTGCATTTCTAGCAGGATTGGTTTTGTCTTTCCTGATCTCTTCTTAAACTGTTGTTAGCTAGTGTCTAGAAAGCATTAAGAGCCACACTGGTGTTTGAGGAAAAATAAATACTGAAAAGCTTATCTTGGTCTGTTTCTTGGAAAGCATAATGTTCAGAAGAAATCAAGGAGGTCGGAAAAGAGCTGTGCCCTGTTATGTGTTCATAATTTCAGTGAGGGAAGCTTCAGTTTAGCATGGTTGTATGAAATCGTGCTCAATTTCCTTAAATGTATGCCTGAAAACCAGAGAGGAGAAAAAGAACGAAGTAAAAACTAGTTTTGTTTTTTTCTTTCACATACTGTCAGAATGGTAAATACTGCACTGGAATGCATCCAAAGCATAATGACTTGCCAGCTAAGTTGGGATCACCTTAGATATTTGAGTTTGTGCAAGTAGTATTCTCCTTTGAAATATTTCAAACAAAAACCGCATTTTTGTCTCTTCCCAGCGTAGGAGAATCTGCATTCTTCTCGCTGATAATGTTTGAAGTTCTGAGTAATATCTCTGCCTCTCGGATTCTTATCTTTTGGTTACATGAACTGAAAAAGAAAAACTTATGAGAAACTCATAATTCTTGAAGGGTAGTGGATAATGTAAAACTTGGAGTGAAGTTCTGTGGGAGGGGTTGTTTATTCTGTTCTTGCCAGGGGCAGTTGTGTTTCTAACTCTTCTAATTCTCCCTGCCAGTCCTTTACCTTTATTTCTTCTTGTGGCTTTTGAATTCCTTAAGTTGCCTTTTCCACTTCAGGCTTGCTTGGTTTGTTTTGTTGTACTGAGGAGAAAAATCCCCAGGATTATTAAGTACAAAGACAACACCTTCGGCTCAGGAAATCCCCAAACTGCTGTTGCTGGCAGCTGCAGGAGTGTTCTGGAAAAGCCCTGCTCCCTCCATGCCAGCCCCCTTGTGGGACTTGGTATCTTGACCGCTCCTGCTAAGAGACCACAGACTGGGTAGATCATCCATAGTCTTACTCATTGTGACCCTTTATTTGTAGGTTGTGTTTTTCCTCCCTTGTTTATGCTCTTACTGCTGAACAGCTGTCAAGCAGCAGTGCTGGGGTTAGCAGTGTGCATTAGCGAAGACATCGCAGTGCAAGAATCGCTGGGGTTTGAACTGTGCTGCAGGGCCAGCAAACTCAGTTTTTAAGTACAACGTAGTTGAGGGAGAAGGTGTGCATAGGCTGAGGCAGTGCTTGGGTTAACTTTGCAGTGAGGGCAGACTGTCTCTTATTTGAATTTATCATTATCTTCAGTTTGGAATGGTTTTCTTCATTTCGTCAACTTCCCTAAGATCTGTCTTTGTGGCTGAATGGTTGTGCTTTTTCTTCTAGTGCCAAAGGTAATTCACAGTGCAGCTGCTGTGATATGCTGTTTCTGAGCTTTCCCACTTTAAGGCTCTTTGGATTGCCTTTCGGCTGAACAAAAGAAACAAACAAAATTAACATCAATTTCTATTTCTACTAAGTGGATTTACATTCTTTTAAATGCCTTTCTTCTCTCCAGGGAATTGACTTGTAGTGCTTTCCAGAAATAATGCTATCATGTGGATTCGAGAACACTCATTTCATTGCTTGTGGCTAATTTTTCATAGTGAAGACTTTTAATGACCTGGAAAGTCTCTTCCTTGGTGAAATTCTTCATAGTACTTAACTGTAGATGTCAGAAGTTTCTATTAATGCAGTGAGGAATGGGAAAACTGTTTTGTGTTTGCCTTTATCATGGTTTACTGTTTGTATTTAAATTGAGGGTGTAATCACACTGGTGGCTGGTCACTGTTACGCGTGCATTGCTTTTTATCTTTTTTATGTGGGAGGAGGTGTCAGTCCAATGCAGGGAGGAACCTGCTGTTACTGTGTTTACCTGAGAACAGCCTGTTTCCTGTCAGGAGGAAGAAGCTGATTCCAGCTCCAATTCTTCATGGTAGCAAAATCCTGGAGCAATTTTTAGCAGTTTGAACCTGTTCATTCTCATTATCTTGGAAAAGAGTTCTGCCCAGTGAATGTTGACACAAGCTCTTCTGAGTGGTATCTCAGTGCTTTGTGTCTCAAGGTTGTCTTTATCCATCTATTTCAATACCTTTGTTGTTTAGTTGCAAATAGCTGCTGTAAGATATTTAGGTTACTGCTTACAAATTACAGATTGTGCATTACATTGGTGTTGGCCTCAACGCCAAAAGGAAGAAAGATCCTAGGTTTTCTGGTGAAGGCAATTGTTCTAGTTGACAGTTCACTTATTGAACTTCCCTAGTTCCTAGAGCAACTGGAAAGCCACAACCCATTTCAAGAGTTTAATCAAAACGTGTTTGGTCCTTTGAGTATTTGCTAAAAAGGAATATGAAAAACCAGCTGGCTTTTTTCAGGAATTTTGTCATTTTCTGCCAGCTTCAGCTCATTCATGGTTTTAACCTGTCAGCTTTTGTGGAAGGTTTCTTAGGTAAAGCACCAAGTTCCATCAGTAATTTGTAGTGTATTCTACTGCCGTTGCAGCCTTTGGGTGCAGGAAGTTTCTTGGACACTGCACAGGGATATGATGAGAGAAGCATGATAGTACTTCTCTGTGGTTTCTCAAAGGCAGATTCTAGGTGCTGGTCACTAGCTCCCAGGTAGGCACTAGCAGCCAAAGTGGATGGACTGAGGAGAGCATTACAAAGCTGACAATAAGTTAATTTCTTCAGGAGTTCACAACTAACATAACCACTTCAAATGCAACATAGACAACATTTCACCACAGGAGTTTACTTGGAACTTTTTGATCATCTTTGTAGTTAATGAAGAGGGAAGATGATCTGTAGAGATGGTCACAGATTTCCAGCAATGTTAAATGGGGGAGGATGTGAGCTCGGAGTTTTTTCAGCAACACAGCTCTGCTGGGAGAGCTATGTATTGTAGCTTTCCAGGCCAACTCCACATCTTTATCCACGGATTTTGTGTGTGTTCCTGGTGTGGTTTAGAAGTTCTACATGTTTACCATGTGCCACGAAGAAATCTGATGCTGAAGTGGTTATTTGGGAAACCTTTATAGTTACAGGGTACAGAGGTTTTCTTCCACATCAGATACATGCGTGAACTTCCAGAATCAAAGATACATTGCTGGGCTTCTCCAAAGGCACTGCTGCTCACTCCATCAAATAGTAGTAATACATGTACCTAATGGATTAGAGAGAAAAGCTGCTTACAATAAATGTTTACTGCAAAATAAGTAGCTGTCTACTCATGAAAAGTCTGTGCCCCAGATCCCCCGTCTGAATACAGATTCTTTTGCATGATTTGGTGGAATTTTTTCCTTCTGAATTATTTTCTTGCTTTTTCTCTTGATTTTTTTGAAAGACATGTTTTACTGATTATCCTTCAGCAACCTCAAGCCTGACGAAGAAGCAGTGTTATGTTTTTCCATGCCCACAGGGTTTATTGTGCCTGGAAACTTTTATAATGACTGTGCAGAGATAGTAAATCTTTTTCCCTCCCCACCCCCCCTTTGATTGCCAGTTGGACAGAAGCTGGGAAATCTGCTTTTAGTACACATACTTGCTGGGGAGGGGAGCAGTGATGCAGAGAGAATACAGGAAGGAAGAAAATACTATAACTAATCTCTCCAGATCTAATCTGTTTGTTCTAGATTATTTTCCATTTTTCCTGGCATTTTTTCTCAAGGCCAGATGGGCAGCATCAATGCAGTTCTGCAAGCCTTGCTATAAGAGACACTGCTTAACGGCTAGAGTTTATTGCATGTCTTTGAGCAACATTACAAGGGGAAACTGTTAGTTTTTGCAAGGTCAGGTCCTAATTTTCCACTTGAAGCTATAATTTCATTTCATACCTGATATGACAACTGAATTCTTGTTTTGGGAAAGGGAAGAAGGAAGTCTGCCAGGACTAAATACTCGTCTCAGTTTTTCTTAAGCACAAACCCCCAGTTGTTTCCACGTGTTTTTTTTAAGACCTTTTTAGTTTACAAGTCTGGGAAATATCTTGTTTGCATAGAAGATTAATGTGAGGGCTTTTGAATGTGTATAAATTTATAGGTGCTAATAATATGCTGATTCTGAAATGTTTTGTATATTTCTTTTTCATGAATTCCATTCTCTCAGTTCTTGGCTTCTGTCACTAGGATGTGGGAGGAGAATTGTTACCGGGGAATTAAAGAAAAGATAGCTTTATATTACCTTCTGTTTTCATCCCAGGATACATGGATTATTCAATATATTCAACCTCACTTGGTTGGATTTCCATAAGAAGGGTTTATAACTTCTTTAGGGTCCCATATGCATTTACTGGTTTTTTTTTTTTTAGAGATCTCATGTACAGCAGTAACAACTTGCTTTTGAGCAAGACTTCCTTTTCACAATACCAGAAGAGTGTTTGTGTGAGTGAGGAGCCTGATTTCTAACCTGTAATTCTATTAACATTTTTGCAGCTGCTGAAAGCTTTTCGTGAAAGGTAGAAGGTTTGACAAGTTGTAACCTGCAAGGGAATCTCAGAGCCAGGAGTGTCAATGCTTTCCAGTTAGGTGTTGAATGCATGTTAAATAAAAAGTTGGCATTACTCTTCTGAATGGCAGTTTCATGCTCCGTCAAGGTAGAGTAGAATAGAAAATCTTTTAATCAGACACATGTGTGCATGATAACCTCTCATGCTTAATTCAGTGGTAGACAAGGAGAATTTGGTGCTTGATGTCAACTGCTGCTGAATCGAGATTTTATGGGCAGCCTTTTTCTTTTGCTAAGCTATGAAATGTGTTTTAATTAAAAGATTTATTTACAAACAACAAGGAACTAATTTTTTATATCATCTTATAAAGTGAGGGCAGCATGATTTCATTCCATAGATAATATCAATTCCAGGAGAAGCTACTTCAAAGGGATATATCCAGTGCCTTTGAAAATCAGTGTACATGGGCCCCTGATACAGGAAATCATTTAAATGCTTTCCTTTTCTCATGAAATCAAAAGTGTGCATAAAGACTTCCCAAAATAGGAATGCTCTCCTGTAACAGGGTTTCATTCATACGGCTAAATATGGGTTAGGAATGTAACTTTAGATCTCAGATTTAAATATATTGACCTGTGCTCTTTCTTACTCAAACTGATTAGCTGTAAATTATTTTCATGCAAGCATTTTACCTTGCTGTTGGGGGTGAAAACAAGTTTGCTGTAGAGGAATTTAAATCAATTGAATTTTCAGTTAACAAACTTTAAATACTGATTCTGGTATGGAAAAAAATATAAACCCGAAGGTCCGTGTTTGAATATATGTGCATTCTAACCTCCCCTTCCTCCCAGCCCATGGGGGCAGACTGGGCAGCTGTAGAAATCTGAAACTCCACCCCAAGCTCCTACAAAACACCCAAACCCAAGAAGGTTGCAGTGGTTCAAACCTACGTTCATTAAACTCTCCGCCCATTATCCCTGTGGACCAGACTGTAGGGCTCAGTCTCAAAAACTCCATTCCTGCCCCGCAAAGCAGCCAGCCAAGTACTGTTTGGTCACTCCTCTATTACTTAATCACAACATGCTTACATTAACTGTGGGGGCCTAAAGGACTCTGTTTCTGATGTCCCATGTCCCGAGGGCAGGTGCCAGGGTCCCTCTGGGGCAGTTCTTGGACTGTGCTGCTGGGGCTCACCCCAAACAGGGGTATTACACTCAACACAACCCCTCAGCAGCTTCCTTTTGGTCCCTCAGGAGCGGTGGGTCCAGACCCCAGGGCTTGAAGCGCAGGACCCATCCCAGCTCTGCCCAGCTGCCCTCCTCCCCTGAAGAGTGCTCTGGGATCCTTCCAGCTCTCCTGTTAGCGCATTCCTTAAAGCATTCCCCTACATGTGGTGGGAAGACTGCTTGCACCACTTAACAGTAAGGCATGTTCACTTAGGTGGGGGGCAGTGGGAGGTGGAGGTCAGTGTACCTTTGTTGCTGCTCCTGCTTCTCATTTCTCACCTGATTGCTTTGCTGTGGGCTTCCCCACCAGCCACAGCCCCCTTGAGTCTCCTCTTAGTCCCTGCCCAGCAGTTTTCCTTGTTATGCTTCAAAAAACTTGCTGATCATCTCCATTGCCCCCTCATGCAAGCTCTGGATCAACTGTTGTCTATCCAGAAAGTCTCAGGAATATGCTTTATATCCATTTTTACATCAAAATCTGATACTGTATGTAGCTAAAATGAAATTATTGAATAGCTGGAGTTAGATGTTTTATAAATACCATAAAACCATAGAATGGGTTGGGTTGAAAGGGACCTTAAAGCTCCTCCAGCTCCAACCCCTGCTACGGGCATGGGCACCTTCCACAAGAGCAACTTGCTCCAAGCCCCTGTGTCCAGCCTGGCCTTGAACACTGCCAGGGATGGGGCAGCCACAGCTTCTCTGGGCACCCTGAGCCAGTGCCTCAGCACCCTCACAGGGAAGAGCTTCTTTCTAATGTCTAATCTAAATCTCCTTCTCTAAGTTTAAAGCCATTCTTTGTCCTGTCTCTGTATTCCTGTGTAAAGAGTTCCTCTTCAGATTTCTTGTAGGCCCCCATTAGGTATTGGAAGGCTGTTACAAGGTCTTCAAATCTCCAAGCTGAACCAGCCCAGCTCTCTCAGGCTTCCTCCAGAGCTGCTCCAGCCCTTACAGCATCTTTGTGGCCTCCTCTAGACTCACTTGAGCAGGTCCTTGTGTTGAGGGCCCCAGAGCCATACCATACCTACTTATTCCTTGTGAGAGTATATGTATGCATTCTGGGACCAACTTTAGTGGCTGAACAGCATTGATATGCTGCTCATATGCTGTAATAATATTCCATCTGCACATATCTTTAAAGGACTATGTTGTGAGCTCAATCTTATTTTATGTTGAGCATGGGATCCAGGCATAGCACTACTTTCTTGATTTCTTTATCAAGGGCAGTTGTGTAATACTCACAGAGAATTTCTAGGCCTGTGTTCCTGGTGTTTTGTTGTTAGTCTATTGATGTTGTGCCATTGCAAAGGCAAGAAAAGCAGCTTGTTTCCAGGCAGCCCTGGTGTTCCTGAAGTTTCTTTCATTGTATGTTAGCTCTACCTGCTTCTCTGTTCTATGTTGGTCAAATTAACAGCATGCTGAGGTTTAGTGGAAGAAGCTGGGGTGCTGGGGGAGCCAGTGAAATCTTAAACATGATTTTTAAATTCTTTTAACAGAAGGCATTGGCAAATACGTATTTTGCAGTGTATTTATTGTATTGAAAGAGGAAATGGTGCTGGTTGTTTGCCTTGTGCAGGTTTTTAGTTGAGCAGTTAATATTGTAACTGAACCCACCTCCACCAGCCAGTTTGGCTTTTTATCATTAACAGCTTTAAAGAAAGATGTAAACAGAATTGAAGATGAAAAACACCTGAAACCAGCTGCTGGGGAAAAAGATGAATACTTTAACAGACAATACTGCTTTCAAGAAGCTGACTTTTTAATTTCTTTTTTTTTTTGAGCCCTACATTGAGTTAACAATTCAGTTCGAGTGTAACAGTTCAGATTCAAATAGAAAACCCATAGTAACAGTGTGATTCTTTTCAGGAGCCCTGTCACAGGCAAGTACTGGCAGTGGCATCCCATCAGTTTGGAAGATGGGATTTCTCAGCTAAGGGAGTATATAGCTCTCCAGTGTGAAATTGTTATGGAACTTCTCCTTTGCTAGAGTATCCAAGCGCAGAGACTTTCCCTTCTGGTATTTTAGTTTTCTTCTATAGATTTTTTTTTCCTGAGTATCAATTTTCTTGTTCTCCTCTGTACCGTGATTTTTTTCTTCAGGGGAAAATCAGGGCTGTGGTTGATAATCTCAGATGTTGCTGCATAAATTCCTCAGGCCTGATGGATTAGTAGAAATGTTTGTCTGGGTGAATTTTTTTGGTCTGGGAAGGTAAAGCTATTATTATGTGTTAGTATCAACATATGCTACTGGATGCAATCCTGAAAGTATTAAATGGCAACAGGATGTCAGAGATGGTGGAACCATGTGTGAGTGCCAGAAATTGTTGTGATAAGCAGTTGCTGATGTCTGTAGATGATAGGGAGAACTGTAACCCATCTATTCTGAATCTGTGTAGTGTTTCAGAGGAAAATCTCTGCCAGGTAAAAACTGCTGTTAAACACCACATAGCAACCCAAGACGCTGCTGAGGAATGACCTGGTTGCAGATCTTCAGACATTGCAGTGTCATCTTGAATACCAGAGATCTTCCCTTAACTGATTTTGGGGGGGAGGAAGGGGATGCAGGTTGGCTCTGTGTGCAGTCAGGCTGTGTGATGAGCACTCCTGGATGATCCAGGCAAAGGCTGATTGATGATGGTGAACTGTCAGAGTGAACAGTATTGTGCTGTGTAGTGTTGATGGGATGTGATACCAGAGGATGATGTTTGTTGCACATTGTTTTAATCTTGTTTGCACTCTGGAATGCGTAGAAGAGATTTGAGCTCATAAAAAGCACTCACTGGGTTTTTTTAATGATGTGGTTATTATGGGTTTAACAGTTAGCTGGTCCAAGGGAATTAATACTTCAACAACAGTTGAGGTTAGTGCATTCTGAAAACACATTAAGTGGGTGTGCTGAAAGAATAGTCCTTGAGAAAGCATTTACGGGTCATTTCAGAGTTGGATATATTTGTTCAGCCATTACAAGTGCTGGAAGTTTTTGTTGGGAGTGGGCATTTTTATCTCATGAGTAAAATCTAGGTAAGAGTATCTAAAATACAGGGGCTGCATACTTGGATTCACCTAGTTTAAATATTTTCTATGATACCACCTCTCAGTTTTCACAGGTAATCTCTTAACTTACTACCACTGTCTGCAGAGGAAAGAAAAATTGACATGTTGAATTACACCAGTGTGCTGATAAAAGGTATCACAAGCTCTGTGCTCACCTTGATCAGTTTGCAAGAAACTGATTGTACTCAGGCGAGCTGCTTTTTGAGGATTACCATGTGTAGTCAGAGGAAAACTGCCTATGATGCTGGTGTAAAATTAGGGGCAGCTCAGGGAGTTCACAGCTTTGCAGCTCCGGTGCTAGTGTGCTGTTGAGCATTTGTGATAGTGGCACGTGGTGAATATGAAATGGTTTGTATTTTTGTACAACTCAGCTTCCCAAGAGGATTGGGAGAGGTATAATTTTTTTTCCAGTGTATTAAGTCTCATGAATTTCATTGTGAGTCATATGATGTCTGGATGGGATTTAAAGATATGGAGAACTTCCTGGTTTGGTTTTATTTTTTTTTTCCTTTTCTGTTTCCAAAATTGAGTCCTTCATCAAAATTACAAACTTCTGCTGTTGTTTTCAGTGCCTCCCACCAAGGAAGGTGACCAGCTCTGTCCTGAGGGTAACCAGTCTGGAGGTTATGAGCTGCTTTTTGCTCCCCAGTACTTCACTGTTGCATGATTGGCAGCAGGCCTCTGGTAGCCCAGGAGCTCCTAGTGAGAGGAGGAGATGAATGAACAGGGATGGCAGGGGTCAGGATCATGGGGTCATTTTAGGACTAAATCATCTGAAAACTGGATGCCAGGACAATGTGGATTAAGCTGAAGGGGGCATGGCCTGGAAGAAGGAGCAAAATACGCTGTGCTAGGAGACTGAACAGAAATGAAAGTGTGAGGAGATGTCAGGAACAACTGCTGCTCTTATGTTTAGTACAGGAGATTGGGATTGGAGAAGTTTTTCCCACCCACACTAAGTGGGTGCCTTGTTTTCTGGCTTGCTTGTGTTTAAGAATGTAGTAACTTGAAAGCTCTGCTGTTCTTTGATACAAACCTTTTGGAAGGAGACTCTGTTTTGGGTTGGCAAACCTGCATTTTGGAGTGTAGATGTGGGTCTGTAGAAGGCATGCTTCTTTCCTGTTGAGTAGGAGGCATCCTGTCATTGTCCTTGGAGATGTGTATGCTACTTGTTCTCAGTGGGAGTTAGGAGCCTTGAAGGCCTCAGTATGTGAGAAAATTGTGGAGAACCTTGCTCGGGCATAGGGCTGCCTGCTCTAAAATACTCTTTCCTGTGCTCACCATACCTGTTCGAAGCAACCTGCCCGGATACATACTATTAATCCCAGGATCTATTTTTTTGGTGCATTTTAAACACCACTCTGTTTCTCCTTCGTTATTTATGAACTAGTTTTCAGGCTTCTTGTTTTGTTCACAGAAAGAACATATGCCTGAGAGGTTTAAATTCCACCCCTTCTCCTTTCCTTTAAACAAACAAAGAAACCCCCAAGAATAAAACCCAACAGTGTATGTGTCTAGCACAGCATTTTTATCTTGGTTAGCACTTCCTCTTTGCACTCAGATTGCCTCGTTTGGGTTTTTTGAGGGGACAGACTGATCTTTGCTATTGGGAAAACATAAAACTCACCTACAACATATTGGAGGCCCTGGAAATACTTTCATAGTCCTGTTGCATTCTGAGATGTTAGTTTGGCTCTATAAAAGCAAGGTTCGTTCTCAGTTCTCTTTCCTTTTCTGGGGATGGTGAGAGTGCTGAGGGGTTCATGCATATATTCTGTCCACAGGTCATAGCTGAGGACTTCTTTCAGTTCAAGCAGTAGTATGTTATAGTAGAAGTATATATATATAGTAGAAGTGTTATATTATATTATTATATAGTAGAAGTATATTATTTAGTGCTCTTCAATAAATCTGTTTCCCAGCTGAGTTCTTTCCCATACTTTGGGGAGCACACTAACTACAGCCTGAGTGTCTGTTTCCTTCCTAGGTACATAGTTTGATTGTCTGCATTTGTGGCTATGCTCCTCATGGCTTGTTTGGTTCTTCCGCATTTTTCGTTCATTCTTTCTTTGCTTGCAAGTTGTGCAGAATTGACCTCCTGTGGTTCAACCAGAACAGGGGAAATGCAAGCCAGAATCTCATGTGGAAACAACTTTTGCCTCTAACGTAATTCCAGCATGTTTTTCTAGGGAACTTGCAATGAGATGTTTCATTCATACAAAGTCTACGTTGCTCTATTCTCTTCCAGTTGTAATAGTCCTAGGTGAATGCAGGGAGATCATCTGCAGGCTTAGAGTCATCCTGAGAGCAGTAACAAAATAACTGTGCTACAGTTCTGAACATGGGAAACTTTGCACATGTAAGGTGGTTTATGTTGAGTAGTCAGCAGAATGAGTTTGCGATTCCTGTGGAGGATGTATGATGTTAGGAATTGCAAGCACAGAAACTAAGATGCTTTGCAAAAGGAACACACAGGAAGCAGGACAGAAAGAAACTGTTTTTTTCTTGTCCCATTCCCAACAGAGAACCAGAGAAGGAGCTTCTACTTTAGCACCTGCTCTGAGTTCCTCCTTCAGTAACAGGCCTGGTTATTTTTGTAGCTCTTTGTGGTTGGTTGTTTCATGGGTTTATTTTTCATTCTCTGGATTTGTTTCAAGGTTCCACCTTGAATCAGCTTTCTTCAGTGAGTGAATGTTGTGCTGTGATCTCTAGCATCCCAGCAACAGATTTACAGATATGTGCTTTTTAAGTTACTTATTTGTTTTTTAATTGCACTAGTTTTAATTGCAGTAGTTTATCATTTGTCACTTGGGTGACCATATACTACTTTGCATGCAGATAGCTCACTTTAGGAATGTGAGGATAGCGTGAAGTGATTTTATCTTCCTCTGAAGAATTACAAGCGTTGTTAAATGTAGAGAAGCAGACTTAGAGGCAAAGATGGCAGGTAAATAATGCGGGATCAAACAAATATGAGTGACAGAGATAGAAACAGAATTTAGCAGTGTTCTCACCTCCTATCCTATAAATGTGAGCTCACGCTTGCTACCTTGCCCTGAGCTTCACACACCTTCCCATGTGGCAGTGCAAAACTGTGTCTATCTGTCTGCAGGGTGTCAAAACTGGGAAGAGGATCTCAACTTAAACTTGCTTTATTCACTCGACATCCAAAGTTAAAGTGAAGCATTAGCAGCTCTCCTCCATGTCATCATGAAGCTGCCCAAGTGCTTGTGCAGGCATAGGGCAGCATGGACTGGCAGGAGGGAGAAGCTGAAGTTGCTTCTTTTAGCATGAGCTTACAATGTTTGTGCTTCTTCCTTACAGAGGAGCCTAAGGTCATCATAATTACAGTGTAATTAAGTCCTGTTAGTTTAATTATATAGTGCTCTTTAAAAGCTTCTGAAATACTTGCATAGTGTTTTACAATGAAGTAAAAAGAAATGTAATATGCTTAACAGTGAATGCTATCAAGTCAAGATTTAATGCTGTGGTTAAGAAAAAAACCTTGCAGACACTTTGATTGTTGATTCTCTTAGTGCCCTTGTGATTCCTTTAGTGCCATGCTGATTCCATACAGTATATATGACATCAGTCCAGTTCCAGCCTTTTCCATTCTGCTTTTTGTTTCCTGGCTGTGTGGGTGCTTCTTCCTCTCATTTGCTCCCCTTTCGTCCTCACTCCCAAATTGTTGCATCTAGCTTGGGGAATAATTCTGTCAGTGTGATTTATTTGCTTACACCTGAGCTTTCTTGTTGCAGTGTCTTGGTTTGTGGGGTGTTGGGTTTTGGTTGCTCATTTGTCTTTTGAGAAATGAGTTAGAAATAGGGACCTCAACACTACTGTTGGGTTTTTCTCAGTTATGCCCTTTATTCCTATTTACCTTTTTGTGTTGAAATGATTAACCAAGGGATTTCCTGCAGCCTCATTAAGCAGCTCTTTCCTAGGACTAGCTTTTTGCCATCCCAGAGTCCTGTGACAAATCTCAAGTGTTAAGAGCCCCACATTATTTAATAGAACTCTGCCTTGCCCTTCTCTTCTCCCATTCCCTGTAAACTGTATTTTAGGAAGCACAAACATGCAAAAGCTGTCGATCCCAGAAAGATCTTGGTAAAAAGACGTGGTTAAAGCATAAGTAACAAGGGTTATGTGCTATGAGCTGCTGGTGATAATGAATATACAAGAAGGGGGTGTCATAAAAACGGGTATTCACAAGATGACTTCATATGCCTTTTTTCCTAGGACAGAATCACTAATAGAACGTATAAAATGTATATAATTTAATATGACATCTATTTATAGAGGTCTTTCAGTTTGGTTTTGATGACAGTCTGCTTTATTTGCTTGCACATAGCATTTGGATTTAAATAGGACACTTCAAACTCCTGTCTAATTTTATACTTTCATTTTGTCTATGTAGGAGAGAGTTTCAACTAGTTGTAAATTATGTAGGCAGATAGTTTATGTTAACGAAGGGGGAACTTGTGTATTTTAGAGGTAACCTACTGAAGGCTGTGTCTATTCTTACGGTTTATGGTAGCTAAAGTAGAGTGAAAATTCTAAGGTTTTGATTTATATTATGTTTTATAGTCTTTGCTCTGAAAATATTAGGATTCTCAAATTTGGTGATAGTAAATGTCTAGTAGCGTCTGCAGGGTGATGTGTTACCTTTCTTCAGTTGTTGAGGTACTTGACACAGAATTCTGCATAAACCAACTGCACGTGTATGATGTTCTTATGCCAGTTAAGAGGCATCTGCTTTTTATTGCATCTTTTTTGATACTTCAGTACTCTTCATTGCCTGGGGAACAGGGGATTATCTATTCTGTGTGTGCAGAACTTACTTACAGTGTCACCTAGAATTTAGATCCAGCAGTTTATCCCAGCAACTTGAGTAAAAGCACTTCTTTTCCAGAAGTAGATTGATTTTGGTTTGATAGTTCTTTTAAGTTAGCTATGGCAAACTCTTTGACAACTTTAGTGGGAAAAAGTCACTAATCATTTTCTTTAAATAAATAAGCTCAGTTAATGATAGTCAAAGTTGCATGTTAAAATATTGCTTTGTGTTGTCTCTGTTGCTTAAACTTACTGGATGTTAAGATTCTTTGTTGAGTGGTGCCATTATGTCGTTCATTTATTTAATGTGTAAGTTGAATAACATTTGCTGATGAGTTTAGCATAATAAAGTTAAGCTAATGACAATGTCAAGTACCAGGAGGCATATCTTTTGTGTAACAAAATACACCTCTTAGTAAAGAGCAGTGACCTCTTAGTAAGAGTGACCTCTAAGTATGCTATACTGCCACAGCTATATTTATAAACTAGCTTGAATAAAAGAAATTTAAACTAGTTGGGTTTTGGGGCAGTGACTTGATGTCTGACTGCTCATTGCTGGATGGTGTTTTATTAGATTCCAGTTGTTAGCAGACAGTATTCATGGAAGCTGGTGGGAGGAAGTGTGGTGTAAGAATGTGGGTTTTTGCTGGTGGAGTTACTGGTATTCTTTACAGATCTGTAATATACATTAACTGATAGTTTCTCTAGCTCTGGGTTTTCTAATACAGAGCAGTAAACTGGCTTAGCCTGGGAATAGCCAGTGAATATTGATTGTACTGGTTTGGGCAAGTTCTGTAGTTACAGAAATAAGCTGATGTGAAACTGGATGGTTATAATCGGATATCTTTTGAAAGCAACTGAGATGCTTGCAACATGAGGCAGAGCAGCTGTCAAAAAATGTTCTTGTGCAAATGTGGTTATCTTTATTTTTGGACTAACCAGCATTTTGTCTTCACAGCAGTTATACTTCTGAATGGAAGTGGCTTGCAGACAGAGCTAGAATTGGCAGCCGCTGGACATGGCTTCAAGCCCAGATTACAGAACTAGAATACAAAATCCAACAACTAACTGACCTTCACAGGCAGATACGTGCCACCAAGGTATTGTCTGTAAGCTCATACATGGGCTTTTCAAATGATTTTGGACAGTGTTTCGTGTAATACTTGTTTATTTGGTTCTTTGTTGTTATTGTTGTTTGTTTTGTGCTAGAGTTCCTGTATCTGTGCAGGCCATCTCATGCAAAGGTTAATGAGGAAGGAGACATCAAGAGCATGTATGGTATCCTAGAGGCACCAGTACAGGACTGGGAGTTAGGAACTCTCGCTTTCCTTGCATTAACTATCTGTGATATTTAATGACTTCGATAGTGACTTTCAGGGGCCCAGCACAAGCTATTACATTTATCACACTAGTCTTCTCCTCTGCAGAAGAGGCAAGATTTCCTTTTCAGGTTGTTCATTTTTGTGTTGTGGGCTTTCAGGGTGGGTTTTGGTGTTACTTACAGTGCATATTTATTCTGAGGATTAGGTAGTTAATGTTTGTACAGCCCTTTGAACAGGTCAAGGATTAATTATTACTAAAATTCCAATGTGTGTAACTCATGTACTAGTTTTTGTAAATGGAACTGGCTAGACAGTGGGAAAGGCACATTCCTAAAACATTAATAATCTATGTATCAATTCAGTGGGTTCCCCAGGTCATTCTCATGTGCAAGAAGCCAAAACCTGGGGTAATTCTGGTTGTGTGATAGTGAGAGGTTTTAGAGAAGAGCTCTTTGGCTCTCCATTTAGAGCCTCATGTAGGTGGTCTGATCTGTGCTGGGGTCCGATAAGCAGTGATGGAGAGGGGCCAAAAGATGCTTTAGCCTTTATGTGGCTGAACGCGAGACTTACAGGGAGGACTCCACAGAGTGTTTCCCTCTGATGACATAAAGAAAAATTACTCCCTCTCCCCCTCAAAGCCCTTCTTTTCATATCTCTCCTTCTCAGAACTTATCCCCAGTCTGTTTTTACTTTAAAAAACCCTTTGTTTGAGGGTCTGTCCTGCCTCTATAGCCACGGAAGTGGAAGGAGATTTTGTATTCTGGTGAAGGGTGAGAATACCTGTATTTTAGTGCTGTCCTAAATACCAGGTACATGCACACTGCTGCACACAAAAGCTATCAGCCTTTAGGGTGGCAGAGGTCTCATGAGCTGCAGAAGACAGAGAAATAACAGAGAAATGAGAGAAAAAACATTCCTTTAGTCATGCATTTTCTTCACATTAGGTGGTTTGTTGGCTTGCAGCCTAGTCATCTTCCTGGTGGAGATCTTTAGTGACATTCCTTTTTGCACACTTCATGCCCTTTTTACCAGCTGTTGTATTCATTTTTGGCATTATTTCCCGTTGTGAAGGTAGATGCATATTTTCTTTGGCTGTGTTTTTTCTGTGTACATGTTTGTAGCCCACCAGAGCAGCAGCTACTACGGAAGGACATGCGGGCTGACAGAATAGCTCTTTGTTTTCATTTAGTGGCTGCAAAGTAGTGACACAATATCATTAGAATTTGTGTTGCTCTGTCTAATGGTTTCAGAGTGGTTTTCATGTGTTTTGAGTGGAAAAAAATGTGATTCATACCAAATGAACAATGACTTCAAGCAAAACACCACTTCTTTAACACCATAACGCAATAGGAAGTGGGATGGTTGACTTGTGGGCAGCTTCCTGGACTACTGTATTGTGTCTTCTCCATCTTTGTGCACACAGAAGTAGCAGATCTACATCTTTGAGAGTCCTTGCATTTAAAAACATATGTGTAGAATCATACAACCAACTTGGTTGGAAAAGACCTTTAAGATCATCAAGTCCTACCATTACCACAAGACTGCCAAGACCACCACTAAATCGTGTCACTGAGGGCCTCATCTACACAGTTTTGGAGCACTTCCAAGGACTGACTCCATGGCTGCCCTGGGCAGCCTGTTCCAATGCCTGAGCACCCTTTGGGGAAGGAATTGTTCCTAATATCCAGTCTGAACCTCCCCTGACGCAGCTTGAGGCCATTTCCTTTTGTCCCATCCCTTGTTCCTTGGGAACAAAGCCCAGCCCCTCCTGGCTCCATCCTCCTGGCAGGCACTTGTAGGGAGCCATCAGGTTCCCCCTGAGACTTCTCTTCCCCAGACTGAAACCCCCAGGTCCTTCAGCCATTCCTCATCACACTTGTGCTCCAGGCCCTGCACCGGCTCCATTGCCCTGCTCTGGACCTGCTTCAGCCCCTCAATGTCTCCCTTGTAGTGAGGGGCCCAGGAATGAACACAGGATTCAAGGTGCAGCCTCAGCAGTGCTGAGTACAGGGGGACAGTCACTGCCCTGGCCCTGCTGGCTGTGCTATTTATACCTCCAGAGTGCCTATCCTGCAAGGAAAACCTCCACAGAAAGGGCTCCAAAAGGGAACAAACAAAACCTCTGTGGATTTCCAGGAACAGCTCCGCAGCTCTATTTTAAGTGAAGGCCAGATACGACTGTTGTGGCTTTTGGGGTTGTTGCCTTCTTGGTAACGCCTCTCCCAAAGACTTCACTGCACAGCAGTCGTGTCCCACCCCAAGGCTGGGTTTGCCAGAGGGATTTATTTCTGGGCTCACAATCCGGTGTCGAGGTGGGAGCTCCAGCTTGGCACTGACGCTGCCTGGCTCACGATCCTGCTGCAGGCACAGTTTCTGGGTCAGAAAGTACAGACTCCATGGCTAAAAGTATAGAGATTCTGCTTGCAGGGCCTCCCACGTCTGGAGAGCTGGAAGCCGAGTCTGGACCAAGCGGAATGTGAGCAAAGCTCTTCTCCGAAAGGTAAAGAATTGAATGGAAACACAAACCTGTGTTCCTTTACCTCAATACCCTCATTACAGCAACCTCCTGGCTTAGTGATGGCAGAGCTGGGATGCGGACAACGCTGGCACTCCCCAGGATCTTGTTTCCTCTGCACGATCCTGACAGCAATAAAACCTTGGGGTTTATTATGGAATAAACCCCTTGCTCCCACAAGGAAACCTGTATGTGTCGTTCTCAAACCCAAATGTTGTACAATGCCAAAAGCAGAGTTCAGTGATAACTCATGACACCGGTGGAAGAGATTTGAGGGAATGGAAAGTAAAGAACAGCAGCTCCCCATCTCCCACTTAAAACCAGCTCTCTGCCCTCAGTTTGAGCCCATTGAAGCCCGTTGGACGAGGGTCTGCTCAAAGCACTCCCTCTCACGCTTGCCTTGGGCCTGCATTCCAAAGTGCACACAAAGCCTCTCTTAAATGTGGTTTGATTGACGCAAATCAGGAGCCGAGCGAGTGATTCATCACCGTCAGCCCCTAACACTTGCACAAAGCCTGCATGTGGACAAACTCACTGATGCACACAAACGCTCAGCACCAGCGCGAAAGGCGTTAGAGTCAAACACAGACAGCTCAGGGTAAGCTGGAGGGGGTTTTATTGCCCCTTTCCTCGCCCCTAAAAGACATTGTGGATTCTCCTAAGTAACAGAGTTGTAATGAACCTCCAGGCATGAAGGTGTCATTAGCACCTTGCTGTAATTCACTGCTGTCTGGCAGGAAGGATTACGATGTTAGAGTTGAGGCATAATCCCACCGGAGTTAAAGGATAACCCATAACCAAAGCCCACTGACCTGCAGTGCTGTCACACTGCCCGACAAGTGTTCAACCTTCCCATTCCAATCCAAGTCTATTCCCTCTCTCTCCATGGCAAAGACATTTTCCCTCCTCTTTTCCTTTTCCAAGAGCTTCACAGGAGAATAAAGAGCAGGAGCAAAGAGGTCTGTGGCTGGGGACAAACATTTCACCCCATTTCTCTTGAGAAAAGAGCCAAAAGCAGCATCTGCCTTGACCCCATGCTACAGCTCTTCTTGCTGGTCCTGCACTGGTCACACTTCCCCCGCACTTTCTGCAGGCTCTGCACAGGATATGCACAGTTATTTACACATCACAGATGTACTCCCCATCCCTGGCAGTGTTCAAGGCCAGGTTGGACACAAGCTGCTCCAGTGGAAGGGGTCCCTGCCTGTGGCACGGGTTGGAGCTGGGTGAGCTTTAACGTCCCTTCCACCCCAAACCAGGCTGGGATTCTATGTAGATGAAGCTGGGATCTTCCTGTACTCCCCATGCATCTCAGCCCAACTTACCTAGAAGAGACAGACTGAAAAGCAAACATGACCTGAACCCATGACTCCAACCTCAGAGCAGTCCAGACGGAAAGCTGCTGCCTAGACTCATGCCATGACACAGCTAAAAGAGACAGCACAACCCTGATTTCTCTCCATGCCTTCATGCTCAGAGCAGTCCACTGGAAAACCTGCTGGAGGAGGCTGGGAATGGGCAAATGAGGAGGGTCCTCACCACCAGCAGCTGCAGGCTGGTGCTGTGCCGCTCTCCCCACCACATACAGCCTACAACCCCCTCTGTAATTACAACTAATGACACCACTATGTTCTTGCAAACAATTAGGAAACAGAAGAATGCACAAAGATCCTGCCAACACCACAAAACAAAGTGGAGGTGTTGATTCAGACTCAGCTTTTCATTAACCGTATCAAGGCAAACGCCTCTGCAGGTAAGGGGATTCAAACAAGCATAAATTCTATAGTAACTTACATCCAAGATGCACCTCGATGATGCTTAGCTTCTGAAGGTTCCTAGAACTCTTCTCCAGCAATCTGCCTAAATGAGATACCTCTTTCTCTCTGGGGGGATGGAGAATGGTGGCAAGATGTGCCCAGTGGCCTGCACCAACCCTGTGTTCCTCAACCTTCAGCCTTGCTAGCATGGCAATCCAAGCACAAAGCCTCTCTACCCTGAGCTGGCTTTGCTGAAACAAGCCCATGTTCCACACCCAAGTTCCCAGAAGAGACTTCCTGATCCACACATCAGTCACAGTTGTCTGGCTCCTGGTGTTTTGAGGCATCCTCCATCATCACCTGCGCTTTCCAGTCCCTCACTTTCCATTCTAGCCCGAGCCTGCGCCCCACTGCTTTGAAAAGACCCAAGGAAATCCATTCAGGAATGGGTAAAAGGAAGGCTATGGAAGTGCCCACCATCTTCAGTGCACAATGCCCACCTCCTCCCATAATTTACTGCAAGGTAGCTGGAAAAAACACTAAACCAAGCTGGAAGCAGCATGCAGGATCCTGGGAGACAACAGAATCAAAACACAGGTTATAGCCACAGCAGTGCTGCAGTTTGGGCCAGTGCACTTCAGAAGGGCATCTCCTGGCTCACACCACTTGAACCACCTTTGAGTTTATAACCCAAGGACATTTCAAGCACACAAACCAGGTCAGCTCCTGTACTGAGCTGCCCATCAGTGCCCCCCCCCCTCAGCCTGGCCCCACTCCTGCCTTTGCCACTTACTCATTGGTGTATATAAACAGGGATGCTTTGCTACAGAGGGTGAGACCTAAAAGAGCTTTAGGTGTAGCACCTCTTCCATCTGGCTCAAAAGGGACCAGTCCAAAAGGATGGAGTAATGGAGTTCAACATCTCCATCACTGCAGTAAGGACCAGCATGAGGAGAAGACATTCCATCAACCCAGGAATGCGAGATCTAACTCACCAGGATGAAAACAGTTGGAGAAGAAAACAAGGAAAGCCTATTTCTCAGGAACACATTCCCACGGAGAAGTGAATTATAACAAGTAGCAATGCCACAGCACTGTAGCTGTCACCTCTTCTCAGGTTCTGCTTTAGTCATCACTAAAACAAAAACAAGGCAAAGCACAAAACCCTTAGGAAGCTGGTTGATGAAGCACTGCAGCGTGTGGCTGAGAAGGGAATTAAAAGCTGATTTGACTCAGTATTTCTCCATATACACACATTCAGTCCTGAGGTGTTTTTAAGTTTTGTGTCAAAAACTGAAAGCCAGTGGAGCTGAAGAGAATCATAGAATGCCAGCCTGGTTTGGGCCGAAGGGACCTTAAAGCTCACCCAGCTCCAACCCCTGCCACGGGCAAGGACCCCTTCCACTGGAGCAGCTTGCTCCAAGCCCCTGTGTCCAACCTGGC
>JBCJKH010016543.1:10771-31570 GCA_039877255.1 Loriculus beryllinus
AGAGCAGGGGGCACGCTCTTATTAGAAACACAGATTTCAAACTACCAGAACCCAGTGGAAAACTTTAGAGCAAGAGAAGTTATAGTCAAGACTCAGGTTTGGGCTGCCTGGGTCAGGCTGGTCTGCACAGCTTACATACATCCACTTACTACTTCTGTGATACAGAGACATTAGGACCAGGACAGTTTTGGCTCCAATTTCTAAACCAAAGGGATAACTTGACTGTATACAGATCTGAAACAAGCGCTTAGATCTTCTGAGACTCATCTGTCAGTGCCTGGCCTCACTTTTGTTTCACTCTGTGATTTTACGTCCACTGAGGAAGAGTGTTCTTAGTCAGCATTCTGGAAACGCTGAGCTCTTCCCTCTCATGTTTTACCTGCTTTGGGATTTGGTTTTAACTCCAGGCTCTCTTGATCCGTTGCATCCAAAATCTTGTATTTGCTTTTTCTCTTGGCTTTTCCTTTTCGTCTAAAGGGGAAGAAAAGGAATTCAGAGGCAGTCCATTTCTAAAAAAGGCTGAATAAAAACCAACTCTGATCTTAAAAGCTTTTCTCAGATTACCTTCACATCAGAAAATAACCCATTGAAAACAGTTCCTTAGTTGCACATTTTTAGGTTAATCCAAATCTTGCTTCTTAACTGAACCCAGAGTTCTAGGACTTCAATGTTTCACTTGAAACACTAAGTGACAAAAACCAGAGTCCCAGGGCTAAGCAGATGACCTGCTGGGTTTGAATCTTTCATCTAATGCAGCTCCTAAAGCACTGATACAGTGAGGGGTTATGGCCTCAGTCCTACCTTTTGCAACAACAGATCACCATCCAGGATAAGATTCCAAAGGCAACGACAATGACGAAAGATGCAATGATCACATACAGGACACTCCACTCTGAAAGCAAAATACGCCAGAGGTAAAGACAGCTTAGCACCTCATACATTTGATGGTGTGCACTTTAGATGACTATTCTTGTGAGGAGAAAAAAGGAAGGCCTGACCCTTTGCAGAATTAGAGGCTACTACCCATCACTGACAGCACCACTAACTCATCCATGGAAGCCAGACTTGCTGCACAAGGGCAATGTGTGTTAATTAATTGCTTTCTCGTGGCAGAAAAGCCTCTGGAGGGGCAGGACAGAAACAAGGGGTGATTTATACATTAAGAATGGACTCAGATCTTAGTGAGTGTTCACTGAGAGTGTCTGAAGAGGAGTCCCTTCCCTATTCCCTGTCTAGAAGGTTGTGTTGTGAGACTGGGGCAGGGGCTTGGTGAGAATCATGTCAGAGATACTGTGAGAGAGGTGCCTGCTACTCTGCCCACCCTGGCTTTTAAACACTGTTTGCTTCCCACAGATGAACAATCCCATGGAGATTGCACATACCACAGTTGCTTTCACCGTCTCCCATCTGCACCCTGATGAAGTTCTCCATCCAGAAAGGGTCACAGATGCAACGCTTGGTGAAGGAGTCACAGCGACCATGCTCAGAGCAGTTCAGCTGACACGCTAGGAACCAAAACCAGCAAGGTGAACTAAAAGACTCACATGTGAGGCAAAACCAGGACATTACAGTTCAATAAGGACAATTCCCATAGGCTCTATTTCAATCTAGTCACTCATAGACTAGATTCATAGCTTAGCCATAATCACAAGCGGTAACAAGTGCAAACATAAGCATGTAGGCTCATCCCGAACTAAAAAGTCCCACTTCACTAACAACATAACACACATAATATGCTAAGAAAACTTTGCCTAATAAACCATGAATTTGATATGAAAGTTATAGAATTTGTATACTTGTAATGGAAATGTTTTTAAATAAGGTTTTCATTTCCAAATTCCAACCCAACCTGCGAAACAAGGAACAAATAGATCCTTTAAAGGGACCAGACAGAACTGAAGAGAGGCTTTTGAAGGCCACAAAACCATAAGATCAGGAAGTCATGAAAATAGTTACTTTACATAATTCTAGTTTAAAATACCTAACTGATCAGCAAATGATCCTCACAGGACGGAACTCATAAAAGAAAAACAGCGCTAACGCAAAGCTGTAACAAAATGATGGAAAGGAAACATTTCCTTCAGACTGATGTATATGCTGCAGAGGAAATGAGTATGTTCACAGCTACCAAGATCTGCAGTTCTATTGTTTTCAGTATGACACTCATTTTGTTGGCTCTATTCCATTAACACAGTATTTTAGTTTTATAAGGATCAATCTGCTTTTGATTTTGTGAATTTTTATCTTCCTAGCAACACAAGTAACCATTTACATAAACAGTGAATAGACAGAGCCAATGGGTAAAAAACTGATTAATGTGTAGTCTAGCAGACTCTTACTTACTGACTGTGTTAATTTCCAATGCTCTGAAGATGAGGAAGTCTGACTGTTGCTTCCTTAGTTCGTTTTTTAGCGTCCAGGCTACCTCTCGTCCTTTGAATATCTGATGGGGAGGCTGGTTCTGCACAAAAAACACCATCTTCGTGCTGAAATCAGACAAAAATGATTACCTGCTGCTTTTCCAAACATCAGGTAGAGAGCCATTGTCCCTGGTCTGTCATTAGAGGGAGTTTTTCAGCATCCCAAATTTATTTGAGGATTAGACTTCTGGCTCCATCTTGAAAGCAATGATGGCAGAGCTGGTCATACAGCACAAGACCCTTCAGGACATCTGAGCCATCCATATCCTCAAAGGCAGAGCTGGACTGTTCTTGAGTTTGCTTATCAAGCGCATCTTTGCATGTTCATGCTAAGCATGCAAATCTCCAAACTTTAAGGTCATCCCATTTTCATAAACTCCCTCCCTTGCTGTGGGATCCTTAGACTTTACCACACACGGAACTTGGAGGCTCATTTAACTGCTCAGCGCAGAGCTCCAGCATCTGAGAAGGCAGTGAAGGTTTGCAGTCTTTTGCAAAGCTTTGCTTAAGTGCACAAAGCATTCTAGCCAGAAAAAAACCTCCACAGGTGTAAAGGACATTGTGTTCTGCATCTTTTAGTGCATTAACTTTATGACAGAAGAACTTGCTCCCCTAGGCTTGCTCGCCTTGCAGAGCCCTGCGTATCCCTCAGATTCACTGAAGGATGCTTCACATTTACTATTACCAGTGAGCCTATGAGTCAACAGCATGTTAGCAAAGCCCTCAGAGCATGTGAACAGCAGCTGGGGGAGAAAGATCTTTTTTAAACAGTACAAGCGACTTTGATAGTTGAGGCAAAAATGGGATCTTCAAGCCATCTGTCAGAAAATAATCTGTGCTTTTATAACACTTCCCACTCTTTTATTTACTTAATAAACACAGAAACAGATGAAGCGTTAATTGCAAGGATCCCTTACTTGCCTTACTCAGTGAAGAACAGTGGCAACTGGCCTGGTCATGGCAGAAATAGAAAGGTAGTATTACAACAGAAAGTGCTGGCTCTTCTCCTTCTGAGCTCTTTAAGTTTGCACGGATAATGAATTCTGATTTTACTGCTACAGCAGGCAATGTGGACATGAAGGAATCGATACATTACAGAACTCAGGAAAGTGTAAAGTACAACTGCAGATTTATTGCTGACTTGCTGCATGACTTCAAGCATGTCCCTTAAAGCTTTTTCAGTGCTTTATCTACCTTAAAGCTCCTCAACTTTAGTAAAAATTAAGTGCAGTGTTGCACTTATTTCAACAGATTACCACTCTGCCCTTGATAAGCTGTTGCCATGCCACTCACATGCATATTCAGGCATTCTCAAACACCCCTACAGTAATGATGGACCACTGTTAGTATGGAGATATGTCCAGCTGCTGTTGTGACAATGCTGTAGTACCAGCAGCTGAAGTTTTCTGCAGAACAGTGCATTACCCTAACCAGCCATTTGTGCAGAGGTAGAAACACCCTTCAGGTAGTCTTCACCATTTTCAAAACCAGGTAAAATTAGTTCTTAATGTAATTAGTTCTTAAAGTACAGATTTGGGGGGCAAAGACATTAGCAACAGCAAACACGTTTTAAGGACAATGCATCGTCTCCAGAGGGGAAAGATATCAGAGACCTGCCTGGCAACACACCTTCTCTGACCCGAGCAAGCAGAAATAGCACATGTTAAGCAACATCTCCACACATTCCACTTGTCCAGTCTGTTTTCCAAGAGAAAACAGCCCTTGGTTTACTAAACCCTCAAGCAATCCCCTTCCAGGTACAGTCCCAGATGAACCCTACCTTTGCTCAGTGTATGGCTGGATCTTTTGCACAGTGATGTCCGAGTCGAGGACCCCCAGCAGAACGCCTATCTGTCGGATGAACATCCCCTTCTGCCGCTCGGTCAGCTGGCTGACATTAACATCCAGAATGATCTCCACAAGGTTGTTTTTCCTAGGATCTAGTGTGAATGTAGGTAATACAGATCCTTAGAACTTCTATTTAACAGTCTGGGGACAAGTCAGGTTTCTAGTATTTTTCCAAAATGTTTCTGCTTTGAACACAAAATTACAGAATCACAAACAGAGGGCTTGCTAGTTCAATGTAGGAAACTGTGCTACAGCACAAAACCCAGACTCACCAGGTTTGACTTCCACTGTGGTCCTTTCCACATCACTCTCTCCTTTGGCATCTGTTACTCTGAGGTGGAATGTGTAGGTCCCTTCTACCAGATTGGACAGGAGGAGGACAGGGTGATGGTCTGAATTATTTAAGACTTCCTGAAAGGCAGAGCAAAATAAGTAGCAGGAAACAAAACTAAGCATGACATCTCATCATGCTTGGGGATATCACTACAAGGTAACATGTACGACAATGAACTTTATAGTTCCTCAGGAGCTGCCAGTGCTTCTTTCACTGAGTTTGTGATGCACCAGACTGCCATTTAAAGAGGAAACCTCACCCCAGCTGCAGGGCTCCCCTCGTCCCGGGTCCACAAGTAGCTGACAATTCCCTTATCATCAGAGGACTTCGATCCATCTAACTCAGCTGTACTGGTGGGCAGGGTGATGACAACATTGCCAGCAATCTTTGCAACCGGTGGCTTGTTTATTTCTAAGCAAACAAAAAGGAAGCAGTTGGAGTAAAAATCTGGTAACATCTAATCAAAAGCTACTGCATTAGATCTCCACTCTACCCCAGCAACCCTGGCTAACCCTGGGAGAAGGGAAATTACAAACTCCAGGATTCAGCTGAAGATACTGTCCCTCCAGAAAAGGGTAAACCCCTGACTTAGAGAAGGCCATTTCAGTGTTCTCCACATTATTTTGCACCCATTCCTTACTCTTATTGTGCCTCTGAACTGTGTGTCTCGGGCAGCTCTGCCCATGGCTGGACATACCTTCTTTGACAATGACATTGACGGAGCTTTGGCTTTGCAGGTTCCGCTCATCTTTAACTGTCAGGGTAAACTCATATGTTCCAACCTGAAGGCCTGTTACAGTGGCAATGCTGCTGTTGGCATTCTCCAGCTTGACACCATCCGGGCCCCTAACCAAAGTACAAGAGGATCAGTTCAAGCTTTGCACAGACCGCAAGAGCTCACATTAAATAGGAGCCTTGAGCTCAAGTAGAGTTATGGGGATGCAAACAGACAGTTGCCTGGAAATACAGCATCCAGGACAAAAAGCAAAATTATTTCCTCCAGTTACAGCAAGATAATCAAGAGAGGAAGTGCAGCATTCAGAACAAAAGCATAATTTCTGGTGTTTTCGTGTTTTGGTTATTTTTAAACCAGGGGAGCACTGATACCAGCATTCAAGTAGGGTTTAAAAAGTGGTACTTTCAGCAGAAATAGCTCATTTCTAAGAGCTTCACACACAGTTTGCTTTAGCAAACAGAAAAAGCTACTGCAAGTTGCTCACAGACTTTGTCCTGAATTTCCAGTGTATTTAGAGTCTGAAAGGAAGCGTGGCAATGAGAACACCACTGCCCCATCCAAACATCCTGCAAAAGCATCAACTTAGAAGGCCCTGCTGTTGTTGGATTACAAGAGTCTCCTTTAGAAGCCACAACCACGCTTCATCAGGCCTTGAGATGAAGGCAAAGCTACCTCTAATGCTCAAACACAACTCCACCTCTCTCTAATTAAAGATAACATAAACATCATTTTAGTCACTGGTAAAGCTTGTCAGGGCCAGTGTGACCAGGATTTAACACAAGTAGGAGGAGTCTTGTTTTAAATTAAAGCCCCAGCTCCATGCATAAGAACAAGCTGGAAGATGACACCCACCGGGTTTTTTCCCAAAGAAAGGAGACTATCTTCTGGTCATCCGAGCTCTTGCTGCCATCTAGAGTGGTACTGTCCACAGGAAGAGTTAATTCTTTATCTGGACCAGCATCTGCCTTTGGAGGCTTATTGTTCTCTGCAAAAGGATGCAGTATTTTTCATACACACACCACAAACCCCAGCAATAAGATTTTTTTCCATGATTCCTAGTATATTTCTTGCCCACTATCTCAACCTTGCACTCAAGAGAAAGTGATGTTACAAGCAGTCAGATCAGTATTTCAGTCACACATCTGCAATAAAACGAAAATAAGATGTAGGAGTTCTGATTTTTGCTCTCATTCTCTAAAGACTACTCCACTTTTCCTGCTCCTGTGGACTAGCACTGTGGGCAGAGACAGCTGCTTGGAAATACAATCCTGCCATTACACTGGGATAACATCAGTTAGACTACATTGTGTAAAATAAGAGAACAGCCTAGAAAGGCTATAAATCAACAAATATGAATATCAGCAATATACCAGACCAGAATGGTCCTAAATTACAGCAGCTTTTCTGAAGGCAGCCCAAAGCTACCATAAACCCTATAGAGTATGTCGACAGATTGATGCTCACCTTTAACCTCTGGAATGGAAGTGGCAAAAGCAGCTAATGGCAGCTTACCTGGCTGGACTATCACAGTGACCTCTGCTGTGGACTGGTGCCCAGCAGAATCAGTCACTATTAGCTGGTAAGTGTAATCCCCTTCTTGCATTGCAGAGAGCTGCAGCACTGGTGTTCTCACCCCCTTTGAGAAAACATATTCATGTATTAAAAAGAATCCTTATGCAGATGAAAACAGAGAGAGAAGACTCTGCTTCCAAAATAACTATCAGTAGGTTCTAGGGGCTTATCACTAACTCCTGTTACGGGGCCAGGATACTGCACCACTTGAGCATACGAGGCACTTAGAACTAAATTTATACACAGCAACATGGACACTGTTGTGGAACATAACACGAGTAATGCCATACAGGTGCTCACGTCTGAGATTCAGTAGTTAGCAACTCAAGCAAACCCTGTGGGGGCCCTGTGCAAATCATACACATCGTGAAGCTGATTCATGGATTTTCTTATTCTACAGATTTGGCAGTAGTAATAATCTTTAAAAGAAAAATGATGACATGGAAACAAGCTCCATCTTATGCTGTTCAGGACTGAGGAGTACCTGGCCAGTATCAGCAAAGTCTAGACTCCAAGGTTCAACTCAAAAGATCCAGTCCATTGCATTTGCCTAGCTTAGGAAATGTTTCACCTGGTACAATGGGTTATCCTGTGTGCCTAAATGCCATTCTGACCAGCAGGTACCTAAAAGGTCACACAGTCTGGCTTCCACACCTGCTTAAGAATCCCTGCTATACCATCACTGATTCAGCTACCACTGATGTTCTGAGAAGTCAGCAAATGAGCAGAGAAAGAACACACTTCCCTAGCAGCCACATGGGTTCAAGTGAAATACATGGGTGTGATCAAGTTATGCTGAGACCTGTTGTATGGCATTGCTCAAGAAAGGAAACAGGATGCCAGTGAAAACCTGCTGCTAGTCCAGTACACAGCTGAATCTCTAAGCCAATACCAGCTTCATGCTGATTTAGTTTTAAGTATATACTTAATCATCACATGCTTGCTTTGTAGGATTATAAAAGACATTTGCTAACAGTCAATTAAAAATGGTTTGATTATAGAGAAAAAGCCAGTTAACCAGTAACCCAAATTGAATCCTGGAGACCTGCACTGACCTGCATCTCCATCACCTTCCCTTTGCTGTTAGGGCTGAGCAGCCACTCATAGCTGACAATACTGTGATCATCCGTGCTCTGATTCCCATAGAGGGTGATGGAGTTCTGCGGCAGGGTAATCACTTGGTTTGGGCCTGCATTCGCCACTGGAGGATAATCCACTGCTTTGTTCACAGTCAAGTTTGCAGTGGTGGAGTTGCTGGCACCATCAGAGTCCACGACTGTTAGACTGAAGTGGGAAAAGCAAAAAGTGAGAGCAACGAAGAGTCATGATCATCAGAGTTGAATACAAAACACTGGCTAGAGTGAACTGAAACCAAATGCAGAAAACAGAACTACCACAAAACAGAACTGCTTTTTGCTAAGTCTAGATGTGAAAATCAATCTGATTAGTTCATATATCAACTGCTTAAGAAGAGATAAGTATTCAGTTATAGGTACTCAGGTTTATTTTATTTTAAATAGATCTGCTGATGCAGAGCATGGACATCACACCAAAATACAGACCAAAGTCAAAACATAGAACAAACAGGAAAGTAAAATCAGCTACTCTCTATTACTCAGAGATATGTGAATAAAACCATTAGGCCTCATTCATTTACCGGAGACAAACACGCTGCACTTAAAAACTGGATTTAAAGCCTGCATTTCTTGCTAAGCCTCTACCCAAGCAGTTTAGATTTGATATTTCAAGAGACATTTTGTGGTGCTGGCAGACCATACGCTCCCTTCTGCCATCATCTTAAACCAGTGCTACAACATAAGAATAAAAAGTACCTGGATAGCTTATCTCTTCTGAAGTGAAAAGCTATAAACTACCTGAAAGTGTAGAAGCAGAGAGAGGCCATCACAAAATAGAGTTCTCTCCACATTGATTTTTTGTTTTTTTTTTTTAGGAATCCTGTAGGTTTTACTCTCAAGGGATGAGAGCTGATCAGCTTTTCCAGGGAATAACCTACCTGAATGTGTAATTCCCGGGTACCAGGTTGGTCAGTGTCAATATGGCAGTATCACTAGAAACCTTCTCCTCTCGCAAAGGACCCTTCAGTTCTTCCCAGTGATAGCTGACAATTTTATCATCATCAGTGCTTTCTAATTAAGGAAGAAAATGCACATACAAGGAGTTGGGAAATGGTGCTTCACAAACCCCAGATGTGCAGTCCCCAGATTCAGTACTGGTTTAGTGGGCAAAGGCATTTCTGGTGCAAGCCCAATTCCTATTTATGAAACCTGACTAACACTTCAGGAATCTCTGATGTACAGATACCCAAACCTCCACCCTGTTTGACAGGTATACTCAAACACCCTTAATCCCAGGTTTCTACATGTGCTGGGGGAAAAGGAAAAACCCAAACCAAAGCACTTACAAAATAAAGCTAACTGGGAGTAAATCAAATTAAAATTATTTAAAGGAACTCCCCCCTCCTGGCAGGAGAGGCTGATTCTTTTCACTAATGTGTGTTTGACAGTGCCACAGTTCCCCTTAGACTTCTTCCAAAAGCCCAGCATCCAACACATAGAAGCGAGGCTTGTTAGACAGACTGCTGCATTTAAAACTGCAGGTACTCACGGCTGCCATCAATAACAGTTGAAATGGTTGGCAGTAAAATCTCCTGGAACTGTGGGGACACGATGGCAACAGGAGGCCGATTCACCCGAGGCTCTGCAACGATATTCGAGCTGTTACAATGACATCTACAGGCAGATCATGATAAAAAGCCCTGGCCAAGGAACTCTACAAGTAAAACTGCTCGGCCTTTGTGTGCCAGAAGTAGCAAACAGAACAAGTACTACTCATCATCCTTCATATCCCCAGCCTTATCTATACCCTCAGTCCTGCAGCCAGCGAGACCAGGAGAGCAGTCCAAAGTGTGGAATTGCTGTGGCCCACAGTTCCAAGACAGCCAAGATCAGACTGACTGCAGAGAACTGCACAGTCAGTGACAGTGATTCATGCTTTCAGCAAGTTAGACACCAATTTGGGGAAACGGTACTAACAACAGGGATTTATGAAAGCAAGGAGGTGAACTGCCACCACACTAGTACTCTGAAATGGCTGCTTTGCATCAGCCCTCCCATACTGGGTCAAGCATTGAAGGACAGACAATAGTTTCACACCTCAGGAAATGCCTTAATGCATACACATACATCTCGAGCTTACAGCACAACCAATTTTCACTACATTAAACCACAGGCCAGTCGAATAAGCCAAACACCATGATGCAGGTATTGGTTTGTCAGAGACAGATGAAGTTAAAAGATACAATGCCAGTGACTCACTTGGATTCACCGTTACATTCACATAACCCTCTCCACATGCATTCTCCCCATCAACGACGACTTTGAATTCATACAGACCAACAGTAAGCTGGAAGGAAGCACAAAAGATTATTTACCTTCAGTATGGTCAGGAGCTATTAGAAGATCAAGTTACCATGTCTTAGCACATTACCAGCATAAAACATGGGCAATTATACTTCAACCTACGCACACACAGCAAAGGATGGTTTCCAAGCCAAAAGGGTATTACATTATCTTTTAATTTACAATGGGCTATGCAGCAACCAGGCTAATATTTCTTTCTACCACAGGTGCCACAGGCTTGTCAGTCAAGCTTTATTTTCTAGCAACAAGAGGCCAACAGAAGAGAGATAAGATTAGTTCAGGTTGTCTGGTCACAGGAATCTGTATGAGTGGACTGCATTTGAGATGAGAAAGGCTGAATGGAAGAGAAGAAAATCTCTTCTTGGGTGTTTTTACACAGGGAAGTATTTCTTCTCTTCCTTTTAGGTGACACGGATCAGACAATAACCCCTTCATCATTCAACCAAAACGAGAGGGTGAAGGAGGACTATGTGCTGGACCATGATCATGATATCCAAAAAGCTGAAACTCTGACAGAGACAGACATGCTCCTTTTGAAAGACTTTCATCTGCATGATATCGTGATTAAAACCTATAGATGTTTTCTGAGTGCAGCAGAATCCAAGATGCTCAAAGGAATGTCTCATAAATACAGAACTGTATATTCACACAACATTTAAAGCCATTTTCTTGTTAAGAATCCTTTCAATGTTAGAGCTTGTCTAAAAGCAGCAGCCAGGGACATGCTATGAGAAACTTCACAGCTCTTGTTAATGGAGTCAGCAAGTCCCTTTTTCAGTGGGACTCCAAGACTTCAGACCTGAACAAACCACCACACTGCTTCAGAAGCAGAAATATTAACAACCCTTTGTTAATGTTAAATTGTGCCATTTGTATAACTTGACACACTGCTGTAGGCAGCTTTTAGATCCCAAGATCAATTTCTTCCTTTCCTCATGCCAGATCAATCTCATTTTTATAAGAGTCTTAGAAGAGGGCTTGCAGTCAAATGTTGGCTGCCTGCCCATCATGCAATTTCCTATTCATCTTGAAATCACGCACAAGTCTTTCCTGGCTGCCAGGGTCCCCATCTTCTCCACTTAGCATTTAACACAACAGGATACAAAGCAGCAAAAGCTTTACCTTAGACAACTTGAGGGTCTGGGAGTGTTTCCCTTCCATTTCTCCACTGTAGTCTTTTGGATGAGTGATCAACTCCCACTCATAGGAATAAGTGGTTCCTTAAAAAAAAATAATAAAAAAGATGCAGACATTTGTTTCTAAAAGACTGTCTTTCTGCCATAATTAAGAAAAAAAGCAAAGGCATTAAACATTTACAAGGCACATTCTGCCACACTATGGAGAAATAAGACAGCTTGGAGTTTGGGCTGCAGCTTTTTGGGAATATACCCAGGAAAAGAGACAATCTGTGCTTCTAAACACATGTACTCTGGAGCCAAAACCCATCTTTCAGCCTTTAAGGCATTAAAGAGCTCAAACTTGTATCATACCCTCAAGTCCTGTAGACACAATGTAACATCAGTTTTTGAACAAGAATGCATCTATCCCTGTTGCTTTACAATACCTAACATGCTCACTTTTCCTCTGCAGCCTCCCACTGTCACTGTGGACAGAGTTATAGATAAGAACTCTACAAATACCTGTGAACAATCTACACGGTGAAACGAGGAGTGTGATGAGTAGAGAAACGTGTTCCTCAGTGTGCCAACCCTCCCAAATCAGATTTCAAATCACCAAATGAGAGACTGCTTGCTAAGACAGCTTGTCACCCATCAGCAAATATCATCAATAGATGCTGAAGATCCACTGTTTCCTCAATAGCACTTTGAGAACAGGCTGTCTCTCGAATCTAATGACTTTGTAGCATTTTCAATGTGTTTTGTGCCTGGCTATTTTCTGCGAGAGGCAGCACAGGATGAAAAACAGGAAAGCGTTCCCTGACAAAAGACATTTTCAAGACTGTCCTTATTTAATGCCCTATATAACGCCCATTTGCCATTTCACCATCACAAGCCCTTAGCAGAATTGCCCCAGGGAAGCCTTACCAGGTGGTGGCTCAGGGAGCACAAACGCATTCAGCTGAACTTCATTCTTTGGCAGGGTCACTTCGACGCTGTCTCCAGCAGAAACCACCAGCTCCTTCATAACTGAGAGGGAGAAACATAGAATTGAAAGAGGAACAGGGAAAATAACTCAATAGGTACATCAAAACCACCTTGGTTTCAGGGTCTATGGAATAAAAACCAGCTACAGATGTATTTTGTAAACATTCCATTACTCAATATAGTTCCCGTTTCAAGTTTCGCTGTCATTGTTAATGCAAAAGCACTAATAGGGTTTTACAGTTTTAAGACAAACCCAAAATGGCTCAGCCACCTCTTTCTTTGCAGGCTCTGTGCAGTTCCTGTTCCCTTTCTAAAGAGCTGAAACATGACCTCAGGCCCTGTACAGGGGAATCTATTCACCCAGGCCCAGCAAGACGGAAAGGGTTCTATCTGACAGATTTCTGGTGGTGAACCCAGCTGCAGCCCCATGACATAGCAAGACAAACACTGCCATTTACCAATCTGCAGCTCCAGCCTCTCATAAACAGATGAAGAATCCATGGTATTTCTTTCTTGAAAGACTGCTTGGGGGCTGAGATTTTTTTGAACTGCATAATACCTCATTGAATATGGAACCTCAAAATCCAATCCTGGTCCTTTTATTTGTATTTTCAATCCCTGTCTTTCCATTTAATTTCAAAGAAATTGACAGGTAGCTTGTTGTCAAAGACTACAGGGTGAAGACTTGAAAACTACAGCCAGTGGCATTTTTCTTGCTGTCTGTAGCATAAAGGTAACCAGAAAGCTGACTGCATTTCAGGTGCTCACATTCTCACCTGGAGTGGTAGCAGCAGTAGTTGGTGACACAGCAGTGGTGGTCTGGGTTGTAGGAACACTGCCATTTGTGGGAACTCCACTTGGCACAGAAGTAGCTGTTTGCATCTTTGCTGTGCTTTTCACTGGCACAGGGCTGACTGTGGGTAACACATCTGAGGAGTGAGGATGGACCAAAGAATCATCTGGCTGCCCAAGCTTCTCAGTCTTCCCTGTGGCTGTCAAGCCCTGTGATACAGGACTGGAGAACGTAGCCAACACTGATGGTGCAGGTGCAGATGTTCCTGTGTGGATCTGTAAAGGAAAAAGCTGTCTTAAGTTTGACTTGAACACCGAATGCCAGTTTTATTCACTGTGTTTAAGCTCACTTCACTTCCTCCAGTTAGAGGCTGAAAAGTCCCTGGTTTGTTTTTCCCAGGCAGGATATTTTATTGCTTCCTCTTTTCGTCTCTGCATTGCTTCTCCATGATCTTTCTCCACAGAAGACAGGCCATTTCTAGCTCAGCTGAACACTAGTTAAGACCATAGATTTAACTACAGCACCTTAAGTACCATGGCTACTCATGTGGCAAACACAACGAAAGATCTAGGCTCATAATTGCAGTGACTGGAGCTAAAACAGAGGTGGGGTAAGACAGAAGCATGAAACAGGGACCATTCGGGCTATTTTGTCCATGTATTCTAAAGCCATGCAGTTGGCAAGCAGGGAGCAGGAGGGTTGCACTGGCATTTTTATGTAATAATCAAATCACTGCAGCAAGAGGAAATTCATTTCATTTCAGAATCACTCTTCAAAGCAAGGTGAGCTGCCCCAAGCAGCTCCCTGCGTGCATGCCACAGGAGATGCTGCTGGGGCAGGGAGTTGAGCTGGAGGGCAGAAAGCTTGCTCACATCCATACAGGATGAGGCACTTCATTGAAAACTATCTAATTGTCAGGAACAATTTCCTTCCTTTCATCAGAAAAATCCTTTTACAATACCCAACCCCATTCTAGTTGTTAGCTTGCCAGGCAATACTCCTGACAATTTGCTTTCCACCATGAAGAACATGTGTGCAGCAGATTCTGTTGAGCTAACTCTATTTTGAGAACATCTGCTAAATATTTCAAATGGAGCCATTTACCATCTTGGACTTGGGAAGTATTTTGGAGCTGAATTACCCACCCCTAGAGGAGCTGATCAAAAGCTCATATTGGAGGAAATATTCTCAAGCTTTTACACCATGCTGTTGGGCATTCAGGTCAGGAAACAGGCACTGGAAAACACTTTAGACCATAGTGGGCAAAATGCTGCTCAGTGAATGGGCTGGGCTTCAGAAAACACTAAATGCCTGTTGAAAAACTCAAGCCATGTTGCATGTATTATACAGCCAGCCAAGAGTAGCAACAAAAGCAGCACAGGCTTCTCTGCAAGAAGTTCTTTTTGCAGTTGGGCAAATTGTTTTCTCTCCCATCTCTCAGCTAACTTTCCTTCAATCACCAAATATAAAACACCTCAATCCATCAGTAGTTTTGATTTATTAATCAATAAGCTATTTCTCAGCTTTATGGACCAAAGAATCAAATGCTACATGCTAGTGTAACAGACACAAGCTGTTTTTCTCTATTTGCTTACTTGCTGGCAGATTTCTTTTATCTTTAACAGAACTATGGAGGCTCTGGAACAAAGATGCAGGCAAAATCTGGCATACTGCTCTGTGCTGCTCCCCATTGGCAGGCTCAGGACTGTGGCTGTCCCAAGCAGTATCAGCTTGCACCCATTCATAACTCTGGTCAGCTCAGGATACTGTCTCCTTTTTATGCAGGCCAGAAATGCTGGCATGAAAAGAGGAGCAGGAACTCAAGACGGACTCTGCACGGGAGCAGAAGGTCTCCTTGACTGCATACCACTATAGGAGATCACTTTTTGCTTCTCAGGGACCAGCATCTACCTGCTGGGCACAGCAGCCAAGGCTCCACTTTGGTAATATTTTCAGTGAGTTGGATACTTCCTTGACTTACTTTTTTAATGCCTAAAATAACCCACTTTACAGTTAAGAGAGATCCTCTTCCTTCCAGAAGACTTCGGGATGATTTGACAGCCAAATGTCTGAGAAGAGCTGGAATTAGATAAGCTTTGCCTGGGGCAAAGTAACAGTCAAAAATGCCTCTAATGCCTTCAAGCTGAGACATTTCTTATCTTTACTCCATAACCCTGAATTCTTCAAAGCACAGAACAGAAGATTTCATTCTTGGGGATGAACGAGGGAGAGACTGTAAGTTTGCCAGCTGTCCTACCTCATTAGCTTAGAAAGTAGAGAGAAATAGCATAGTGGCCTGAGTGAACATAGGAGTATCAGACACTTTTGCTTCCAGCTGCTAACTGCCTTTGGCCTGGGACAAGTGACCTGGTGTCTGAGACTCCTGCACGTGTAAGGTAGAACTTGAACAGCTACATGCATCAGAATCCACACCGAATCCATTCATTGAAAGAATATCTGTAGAACATTTTTTCATGTTTTCAATTTAAATGGGCCTTACTTTGCTAAGCCTTGCCTGAATTTATAAAATAGGCTCTTTTCAGCTTAGATTGTGCCCTAGATGATCTGTTTGCAAAGATCCCTGACACAAACACGTGGTTAATGTCACTAAAAGTGTCAGAGTTACAGCTGGCTGTGAAGAGAGATCTTTTCTCCTCCCTTGTAGGGTAAAAGCACCCAGCACTAGCAGGACACGTGACAGCAAGAGTTAAACACTGGGCTTGCTAGGGCCAGCAGCAGCCAGAGCTGAGTGCAGGAATGAGCTCTCTGGCTCTGCTGTAGCAACTCCACTTTAAAGGCTGCAGCCTTTACCAGTCTGCCTGCAGAGCTGCTGCAGTGCTGCAGCAGCCCTTCACATAAGCAGTGCTGCACTTAAAATACTTCTCCTGCTTGGCTATTAAATGCTGCATTTTAAAATTGACAAGTATTCCTACAACAAGGCAGAAAAAAAACCTGGTGCCTGGAAAATGTCAGTCATTTTAATGGGAAAGCACAAATTCTCTTCCTTAGTTAAGGGCTGACGATCAGGGTGCTCTCTGGTTCATTCTGGTACACTCTCCTTTACCCACCTTTGGTTCCATAGCATGGGTACAGTAAGATCAAATCTAGCCCAGGTGAAGTTCTACTGATTTCAGCATGTGTGTAACTTGCCTTATTTTGGTCCATAAGCAACCTTGGAAAACTCCCTGCTTTAGCACTGACCTCCTGCAGAGGCTGGCCACATCCCAAGAACGCAGCCTTGAATGTTATCTCCTTGGCCTGAATTAAACTGCTCACAGATCACAAATGCAAGGACAGCTGCATAGCTTGCTGTATAATTTTGCAGGTGAACGTTGGATGGTTCAATAAGCAAGGAATTAGCCCAGGGCTGGATAGAACCAGCTTTAGCTCAATACTCCTGTTAAGGTGGATTTTTTAATTTTTTCTCCTCCACAGAACCTCCATCCTAAACCTCAAAAGCCTGACTGCCAGGAATTCCATCACAGCCAATGTATTGCACTCAGACGTTTTTATTTGGATGAACCTGCATTTTGTGAAGAGATACCGATTTCCTTCACAGCAAGAACCAGTAGGGAGAAGAAAAAGATCTTGAGTTAGCCCTAAAAGCTGTGGGGTTCTAGAAAACCAAACATTTGTGAAGCTTTAGTGCATGATTTCACATGCCACCCGGGCTGCCCTGGAGCTCTCATTAATGTCCCTTGGCTGCTCTCCACATCCTGCTCCACAGGGTGGTGGCTCAGACCAGTCACAGCCCTACCTGGAACCAAGATTTGAATGCAATGGAGAGAAACAAATTCAGTTAAGTTTCCACATCAAGAATATAACTACACAAAAAAAGGCATCAGGCTTCAATGGTGCCAAATCCTAGAAACATGGAAAAAGGTATTTAAGGAACAGTTTCAAAAAGCAGAACATCATTTAACAATGTAAATCTCCCAATTTCTCTTTACCATCTAGATTTATTAATTTAACATTGTACATGTTTGGAATAGACTAAAGTGGTTTCATTCAACCAATGCCATCATAAGCTTCTGTGGATTTGAGAACCTGAAGCAGTTTTCAAAAACAGAAGAAAACACATGGCACTAAGATGCCAAGCCAAGCAAGCAGCTGATGTGAAAGTACACTGGAAACTCCTTGCAGGAGTCCATAAAATACCGTATTTAATTGCTTCTATTCAGCACTCAAGGGAAAACAGCTTATTTTAGTTTTGTGGGTCTAAAAAGGTACTTTTACAGGTAACAGTTTGCAGCTCCCAGGTACTTCCCACTGACACCACATCTCGCTTTTCCTTCTACCTGGCAAATACACCATGTGATTACTCAAGAGATCAGCATTAGCATTACCATGACCTCCATTCTCCCCTCACCTTTCCAAAGATAGTTTATCCTGGCTAGGAAGAGGGGGAGAGAAAAAACCCTACCACCCAATAAAGCAAACAAAAGCCCCAACCCTTGGCCTTGCCTTGTTGACAAGAGGCTGAAAAAAGCCATCCAGAAAGGTATCTTATCACTTAAGGACTTTTAAGTCAAAGTCTACATAAAGCAAATTGAGCAGAAGGGTAACAGCTGTCCAAAGCAGCCCCATTTCAGCCCCAGCAATCACTTACCTGTGCCAAGCCAGCACCATTTCAGCCCCAGCAATCACTTACCTGTGCCAAGCCAGCACCATCCACATCACTTGATCTGTTCACATTATTGCTTTTAGGAGGGAACAGGCTTTTGGGTTTCTGCTCTCTTGAATTCTGTGCATTTTTCGGCAAGTCTTTCTTTTCATTTGGATGGCCCTCAGGAACAGGCCTGTCTGCCACTAAGTGCCTCAGTGCTTGATCCTTCAAGAGCTCTGCTTCACTTCGGCTGCTTCTAGATTTGCTGTCTGATGCTCTGGCTGCAGCCTCCCTGCCGGGGCTCACTGCTATATCCCTTTTCAGGAGTTCTACCCTGTTACCTGCCACACTCTGTTTCTGGAATGACCTCCGCAGTCTTTTTGTCCTCTGGACAGGGATGCCCCCGTGCAACCACTTGTCAAACCAGGTCTTCACATCACCTTCCCTTTGAAACTTTAAGAAGTGCTCTGTGCTTTTTGATTTCTTTAAAAACACCAAAACAGAGTCAGAGAAGCCAGTCCTGTTTGCCTGACACATGCCAGGGACAGTGCAGTTCACCTGGATGCACATATTTTCCACGAACCAAAAGGCATCACAGGTGGGGCTCTGGCAGCAAGCAGCCTGACAGGAGTGCACGGTGTGAAACCCTTCCAGCAGCTGTAAATGGTGATCTTCCCACCATCTCAAACGGCCACCAAACAGGATCTTCTCTGGCTCACATCTAGATCGGTTCCACTTTGCATCTAGGGAAGGGGAGGGAAGACAAAGAGAATTCTCAACCCTTTAAAGCAACAGACAGTAAACATTCATCACTGTTGTCAAGATTAATTTAGGGCACAGGAGTAACATGGGAAAGAGAGGACAGGACAACAAAATGAAGGTTTCTCAGAACCTGTACCTGGCCTCGGTACTTACACTAAGTTTTAAGCAACAATCTGCACCTCCTACCAAAGGGACCACTTCCCTTTTTGACAGTAATGGACAGTAAAGCCATCCACAACAAAAGAAGCGAGAACAGAAAGGTTCCTGTTACAGAGAGGACTGTGAGGCACAGCCTGGACAGTGAGGCTGAGGCTACGCAGCAAGTTAAGAGGCACAAATTGGTAACACAAATTATGTCAAACATTTTTAAAAGTCAAGTCACTTCAGAGCTCAGATCAGCACTAAAGCAGCAACTGCTTTACATATTTTTCTATGCTTTTCTTATCATGAAAAAAATTCAGAATGCTTGCAAGGATCAATGGATTAAAGGCTTCCAAAACTCAGAGCTGTGCAGATTAAGGACTCCCTAAAAATAGACTAATGACCTATGAGGCTGTTATGCTGTGCTGTGTTCATCATCCAAGGGATAACAGGTCACTGGAAGATTACAAACTATGTCGCTGGACTCTGAGTAGTGCGGATGCAGATGCCCCAGATCCAGCTCCCTGTTTGTCGAGAGCGGAGTTCTTGAACATAACACAAATGGGAACCCTCTTTCTCCATTAAAATAGTCTGAATTTCAGTTATAATACCCTGATTCCCATTTCTTGACAGCATATAAAGAAAAGTTCAGTAACATTACTACCCAGTAACTTTAAATACAGACTTCGTGTTGCATTAGACCCACATTCACTATGTTTGGAACTAAACAAATAAACAGGCATGGATGTAGAGACTATTGATCCATCTGTCTCCCTGAGAAGTCTCATCACCCCACTTCTCCTGTCACTTCCAAGTTACAAACAAATTAAGGATGAAATAAGTTGGGGCACAGGAGAAAGACTGCACAGATCTCCATGTCTCAGAAACCAAACAGAAGTAATTCAATGATGGCACTGTGCTGTGCTTTATGATTCTTGGAAGACATCATGCAAGGTCCCCACTGCCTGGCACTACTTGAACCATTTGACCTCAGGACTCCAGCCACAACGACACTTAACCTCACACTACTAAGATGGCAAGGAACTCCAATCCTCTGAATCAAAGTGGTATCAAAGTGCTATGACTTTGACCTTAATCCTGCAGAATACCTCAGGGGCATGGAAAGTTATAGTATTTTTATAACCTTTTGTGACCTGATCAGCATTGTATGACTGAAGAAAGCAAGTGAAAAAGATTTTTTGTTAACTTCTTTTGTTGTTAATTCAGTTATCCGAAGCACCAAAACAGGTGTAACAGCTTCTGTACTCTTGGTCATTAGAGACAACACACAATGGCTTTTCTCACCCAGAATGGATTAGCCACTTATTTGAAATGAAGGGAAAACGCCATATTCACCTACCTTTTGTGTGGAATCTCTTGCTACACCAAGAATTTCAGGCCAAAAAAGGAACTAACACCACCCCAAGGAAAAGTTTGGTTTTGAAACATCAGAAAGCAGTAAACAAAAGTGAAATTTATAGCTTATTGTGAAGCCAGCTCAGTAAAGGTAGTTTGAAGACAAGGCTCCAGAAAGCTAGTATCAGCTGCAACGGATGCACTTGGGATCTGTGTCCAACTGATGGGGACCAGAGCTCCCTGGGGGTATCCGAACTGTGCAGAAGATGGTGAAGCTCTTCACTCAGGCAATGTCCAACTGCTTGAGTGTGTAAATGAAACTTTGCATATGTTCCACAGAGAGCAAGGTTGACATCAGCACCTTTAAAGTCATCACCATCCTTGTCACACTTCATCAACACACAGCACTTGCTCGGAGAGCAAGCAGAGAGGCAGCCTGCCTGCCCGGGGCAACAACCAGCCTCATTACACTCCAGAGTGCTTGGACTGACAGTCACCCTGACACAGGGACAAGCACCTGGCATTAACCTGATGGGTCTGAAATTAGGACAAGATATGGGCTGGGGGAATGTGTGCACACAAATGTTGTATATATGTACACACACACACTCCAGGCTTTCCCTTTGATGCAAAAGAGGTTTTGTGGTTACTCTGACATCACCGGTAAGTTTGAGAGCTTTGCCAAG
>JBCJKH010016544.1:0-13606 GCA_039877255.1 Loriculus beryllinus
GTCTTACTTCCTGCTAGTATAAGGAGACTCATAGGGGACATAATCTGATGGATTCATTCTGCTTTCAGCTACTCCAGCAGAATGTTTAATGACTCCATTTGTACCAGTGTTCAATAAAAAGTAAAATTTTGCTCACTGGGTGCAGGCAAATCTATAAGCCTTTAGTGAGACATATGCCTGTGGGAGAAGTAAGGGAAATAACCGTTCTTTTTATATGACATAAGAGTATGAATGAATTCTGTCCGTTTTCAGAGCATACTTGACCAATAGAGAGAAACCTGTTGGTATACAAACTTCAGGGAAGTGAAGCTTCCAGGGTTACCATCCCAAATGGGATATTTTGCCACAGACCTTCTGAAAATTAATTGACTTTTGACAACTTGCTTAAGTTGCAGATCTACCCACTCATATAATTCATTCAACAGTTTTTAGCATGGTTATGTTCTTGTTGAAGTTTAAAATGTACATTCTGGACTAATTTTGTTTGTTCCCTTTATATGTTTGCTCCTTGCCCTCTCCTCTCACATCTGCTACACGTGTCTTGTAGCAGATTAAGGAAAAAGATAGAGAAATGTTCTGCTACTGTGATTCATCACATCAGAAAATATTTGATGCCCTGTCTTAAGGGAAGCAAAAAAGATTTGTCTTCATAACAGAATCTACTGTGTCTTGGCTGAGGTTCAGATTACACAGATCACCTTGTCTCTATTAAAATCATAAATATAATTGTCTTATAAAATGCCAATATCTCTAGGATATCAGAACTTGAAACTAAAATTCTGTAGACAACTTATTTAGATGTCTTTCTTTTTTATTCATATATAACCAACATTATAAAGATTTAAGTAAAAATCTCCATCTCAAAGTGTGTTTGATTTGGTAACTACAGAGACAGGAATATGAGATTAGATATTAGTTAATAAAATACCTATGAGGCATATACCCTTCTGGAAAGAGTAGTCATATGGTAGGGGTTCTGTATTCAAGCATAATCTAAGTAGGTTAGTAAAGAAGGGTCCTAGGGGAAGGCACTGCCTCCTGCGGTTTGAATCTGACACTGAACAGACTTTCCGTGTTAGTACGAGCTGGCTTGAAACAGACTGTTGCATGCCAGTTTTTCCTACCCTCCTGCAGATGCTCTCAGCTCCTGCTGTCGGTTACCACTGCCAACGGTGTACCTCCCACAGCCATGAAGGAGACAAGCACAGTCACTGTAAATGTTATGGGTTGCAAAATATGGCAGTTCTGATCCTTCTTGAAAACATGCAGCTAAGAACTGGCAAACTGATCTTCAGCCTACAGAAAATTTCACACAGGGAAACCTTTCCTTGTTGGATGTGACCTCTCATTTACGGAAAGTTTTTAACCTAAATTACCTCATTCACTGCATAAAATGGGAGGAAAGTGAACATTTTTCTCTCCTCACTCAGATAGGTAACACCTGCCTCAGATAGGTAGTGGAGCAAGACATATTTCTGTAACAATATCTAGAAAACTTCTCTGTATAGATGTTCTCAGATCTCAAAGTCTTTGTTCTCAATTTTCTTTTTCTTTGTTAGATGTATGTTATTTCAGTGAATGAAATACAACTGATCTCAATTGAAGAGCCAATAATAAATTTGGAAATAATAGTGAACAAACCCATTAAATGCAGAACTCTCATTTACATTATGTTCCCTTTATATTTCTATAGGGTTTCAGATTGGATAATACACAAGTCAAACTCCAATAGTTTCCTCATGTCAAAGATTAAACTGATCTCCTCCTCCTCACCAAGCTGTTTGTTACTTATCCTTGTATAGATCACTGAGCCCCTCATACCTGCAGCAGTTTTATAAATTCTACTGTAGCATTTTCATACTCATTTAGCACTTGAAAACAGGTAAAAAACAAACCTGAGACAAGGGGAGAGTACACAGTAGAAAGAAGTTCCTAAGCAGAGAGCAGAAAGACAAAAATAGAACAGGCACATAGCTGAAAACTGAAAGCCTATCTTCAGATTCTGTAGGTAAATCCAAAGGAAACTGCTGTGATCCTCTAAACATCTCCACTTGGATATGTGTTAGAGCTTTCTCACACAAGCCTTGTGCTCCTTTCTCAGTTCTGGTAAAATTGTTCCAAACCCTTCAAGATTCTGTATCTCCCTCCTCCTGCAACTTCCTCTGTTCTGTTGCCCAAGCCAAATGTGTGGCTGCAGCACATCTACCCTGCCCTTCCTGCCTTTTCCATCCAAATAAGCTGCTCCATGGAATAGAGAAGGACAGGGAAGCCAGATAACCAGGTTCAACCCTTAGTTTCCACTACAGCATCTGACAGCTAGAGCTACACCTACTCCAAGAACCAAAGTGAGTTGCTTAAGGACTGCTTCCTAGTGCTGCCCCATGCTCAAAGGTATAAAGTCCAGCAGCATCAACAGAAATCCGTCCTGAAGACTGCAGCTGCATCCTGGTTTCTCTGGTTTCAGTAACATGCTCCAAAGAACAACCTGTGTGTAAAAGTCTAGCATGTCCTCAATGTGTCCAGCTTTTTTCTTCATGTACTCTGACCTGGGATTAAATGCTCTCCCTGTGTGAACCATTTTTAAGCTTGATTTCCACATGTGAAATCCAGATGGGTTGGCTTGGCCACTGCTACACTGCCTCCTCCTTCCATGAACTGACCTACATAGAGTCAGTCCCTGTGGAACATCTACATGCACTGCAGAGCCACTTAATGCTGCAACAGTTCAGAAGTCCTTAACCATGCAAACAGACATCCCAAGAATATCAAGATAATAAATTATGGTTCTAATTTTAATCAATTAACTTCTGGGTTCTGAGCCTTCAGGTTAGACTATATTCACACCCACAGTGTTTTGAACAATACCATGAAAGCTTGATCCTTATTCAACTTATTTTTTTTAATGAAAATAGCTTGTCTTTGAATCACCTAACATCAGCGTTCAGGGCTTCAACTAAGGAAGTCTAGACACTTTAGTTGTTTCCAGTATCAGAATTGAAGTGTGATCCCAGGAACATCTAGCCTGTTTCTCTATGAACAGAAAATAAAGCACTGTGCTGTTAAATATCGCAACCGAAAGTTCAAGTGAGCTAACCACATAAGAAAAGAGGCTCACAGATGCTCAGGTAATTTTATGTATAGTGGACATTAGCGTAATAATGTTTATTTTGCAATTATTAAATGAAGAAAACTTCCAGGCCATTCTTCGAGTTCTCTCCTAAAACCTATTTTTTCTTGTAAATAAGTCTAGCACAAATTCTTTTGAAATGAAAATTCATCACTTCCAAAATGAAATGAAGAATAAAATATGGTAAACTCCATACATTCTCTAGCAGCAACAAGCCTTCTTAAAAATCAGTACAGTCTTGAGACAGGAATTTCTACATATGAAACACATTATAGCAGTAAAAAACTGATGTGATAAAACAGTCCAGTTAATGTCCTATGGGAGAGAATGAAATGCTGGAACCTCATCTAGAAAGCAACAATATTTCACACGTAGTTTAGTGTGCTTTAGAGCCAGGTTTCAGCATGTTGGATAAATTACAGCTTTGCTACCCTGCTGCAGAAACCAAGCATAGGAAGCATTCTGGTTTTGCAGATAAAAATTTGCACCTGATATTAAATTCCCTTTTAACACGCATTGTTAACACTGAGTACACATATACATTGGTGTCCTGGGCCTCAGTTAAGCTGGCAATCTAGGACAAAGAATATTTAGGATACAGTATCAATACCAGGAAATAGAGAAGTCAGTGTTGATGCATACATTTCCAAAGCTGAAAGGACAAGACTTCAGTCTAAAGCTATAAATTATTCATAGCATATTCTGACATACTGGGGAATACACCTGAATATTTATATGCCACACAACTGGTAAGGTCCCTATAAATTTGGGAAATCATGAGATTGTGGAAATTTTCCTTATTTTAGTTAAACAGGTCTTATGGGACAAGCTGTACCACAGTGGATTTCACTGATACAAGACATGCAATCAGAACAGATGAACCTGAGGAAGACCAGAACCTTGAATTAGCGTTCCTATTTTTTTAAGTGATTTACCCCAGCACAACTGGATTTGCCAGTAATTTGAGAACTGAAATCACAGACACTCATAAAAGCTTACCAGTCAGATTGCATTCCTTTGCTAATAAGTTTGGAAATTGTTTTCACAATGCATCCATATTCGATAACACAAACATCTGATCTGTGATTCTCTTTTGCTGTAAATCTTCTTTAGCTGTTTGTAACAAGAAAAATAAGGGCAAAGCATAACCATTTGGTGGCAGGCTCATCTATTGTTCATTAATAAAATTGGCTACTTACTGCCCTCATGTACAAAGATTACATCTTGATAAAACAAAACAATTATTTCTCTAACATCCATAAAAATTTTTTCAGATAAAAGATGTTACAGCACCAGCCAGGCAGAGAAAATTGAGACTGCAGTGTTCTTTTTCCTTTTGAAAAATCATTTGATTTAACCAACTAGTGTTCCTGTCACACACATGCTCTGGACAGAGCCATATGTACACTTACTACTCAGGTTTGATGTCCAAGACTAGAAATACGTCCTCTGCCACTTTCCTTGCATTCTCCAAACCCTTCCTATAAAATCGGCAAAAGGTGATTGGCAGCTTTTAATCTGCTGGATTCATACTACTACAATCTGACGTAAGTATTCAAATGCATTTAATATACAGGTACCTTGTGCTTTTGTGTTCTTTTTGAGGAGACAAATTGATCCTAAAATGGTTTGAATACAGCTAGAAGAATGAAAATCCAAACAGACACAGCACTTAGAGGGCATTGTTTGCTCTGTGAGTTCTTCAGAAATCATGTTCTCCCAAGTATCAGTGTACAGGAGATGCAGAAGAGTCTCATGGAATGAAATACCTGAGTGAGGATGTGGTGTCCTGTGGTATGGTGGTAAGGCTTTACATATACCATACAGAAAAAGAACAATTGTCTTGCTAAAGTACAGCATGGAGCCTAAATATGTGTGAACTCCACTTCTGACTCCACCACAAAGTTCCTGTGTGATCTTGGACATCTGTTTTAAATTTTATTTCTCATCTCCCCTCTACAATAGACTCAATACTTCCTTTTTCCATCTTCTGTCCATCTATCTTGAATTCTAAACGATTAAGACATAGACTGACTTACAATGCCTCATTCAAATATGTCCTGTTCTTGTCTGGGCTATCTAGGAATAACAAAAATTCTGCTATTAATATTTAAATAGCTATTACTAGTATGAAGAGTGCCCAGACTCTGCCTCCACTTAATCTCTGTACTTCAATTTCCTCACTGCAATATTATTACTTTTTTATTTTTTTTACTGTGTAATGAAGTAAATATAAGGTTTGACAGTCCAGGGCCTCTTGACACTTGGATTGTGCCAAATCGCTGATAGCAGGTACCCCTTTATAGATGATTTGGTAAGATTAAATTACATGAAGAATAAACCTGATGTTAATTGATGGTTGATGCAAAGAGTTATTTTCAGGAGACTGCTCCTCACTAATGCAAAGCAACAGAAGTGTAAGTTACAGTGACTAAGTATATAGATTAAGTTTATGGTTGAGACAATCAAAGCTGCTCTATGATAAAAAGGCACCTGATTTCTGTAAATATTAATGGAAAACAATGGTTTAGAATTTCCAAGTTACCTTTAAAGAGCTCAGCCCCATGAAAGATATTTTCTCCTAATGAAAAGATTTTTCAGAGCCCCTTTTTTCAAATTCCTGAAAGGAGTTGCTGATTTTTTCAGAACTGGCTGTGAGGCTGTGATTGTGCTTTGGGAAAGAGTACAAGTCAGCAAGTTAAAACAACCACTCCTGCTGGGCTCCCATGGATATTCCTACCTGTGTTGTCTCTGTAACTTGCCAATAATTGCACAACATCATAACCTTCCTCATGTAACTGTTTATTTGCTTTAGAAGTAGCTATTCACTCTTTTGAGGAGGGGTGGGAAACAATCCCCCCCCCCCCCCCAAAAAAAAAACCCAACATTATTTTTAATTATGTCTTAAAGTAAATACTGTTTATCACTGAGGCCATCCAGGTTCTATTGGAGTAAGAGCATAAGAAACAGCTGTTGAACTGAACTGTAGCCATGAATATGTGTTAAGTATACTGATCATTTGCCCTCACACAACACCTTGCAGTCTTTATTCATTGTTACAGCTATTCAGTGATACAGGAAAGTAAAATCATCTCCAATTAAACATGACAAACTGAGGCACAGAAATCTAAGGCCAGTCTAAGTGTTTGCATCTGATGACACAATGTCTTCAGCAGCAACAGCAGCATAAAGTATTCCTGCCCTGAACCAGCCAGTGCTGTTTTTTCCTTCCCACTGGTCTGCTCATATCCTTATTTGTTCTGCTGTTAACTTAAGTGCTGAGATCATAACTAGACATTTCCTAGCAATATTTATCAGACATTCATGAAATGTGTTACTAATTTGCAGCAATTTTACCACATATACTGATGTCTTTGAATGCAGACAACCAGAGCTATGAATATGTCAGATTCAAAATGTGTGAACTATCTAACTCAGCAGATCATCTGTATCTGACACTGATCACACATGTTGCATGAATGTCAAATACTTTGTGTGATCTGAGAGATATGACTCTCACATAGCTTTAAAAAGTTTTAGACTAATGCTGACCTATCCTTTTGTCATTGTGAGAAAGAAGTAGGATTTAGCTTTCTACTTTATGCTTTTTAGGGTGAAATGAATTGTGCCCTAAACTCCAGTGCCTGAGCTAGTATAGTTTTTACTGGTAGTTAAGATCACTGTTTCAGGTGAATGCACTCAAATCTCATGCTGAATGTCTTCTCCAAGATCATACAACAGCAAGTCAGTGGCAGAGCTGGAATAGAATTTCAATTTCCTGACTCCCAGCGTAATGCCTTTGCTGCTGGATATTAATTCCCTGCATTTGAAACTCATAGAACAAATTTTAACTTTGCCCATGGATATGAAACACAGTAAAAAATATTTTTTAAAAAGTTTTTAACACTTACTTCTCATTACTTCATACATAATTCCCACTGACATGAACAGTAATATGGCATTTCAGTCTAGCTTACCGGGTATAACATTGCTAAAGGAGTGGAAGCACATAGTCCCTGTGAACCAGCCTCAGATGGACTTAAATTACTCCTTGCTCTTTCAAAGTGACAGTTTCTGATCTCTGATTTCCATTGGTTACTAAGCTACTAGAAACAAGCATATTGTACATGGGCAAACAGTCACTGTATACATCTGGGTCACTAGCCAGACTGTAATGCAACCTGCCGTTACTGATAATGTACGCTGTGCTCCTTTACATACACATCTACTGGCTGCAGCACTTCAGCCTTATTTAAATGCTCTATATTCAGCTTCAGAAACGCAGAATAGGATGTGGTGAAAGATGCTCTGGTGAAAGAAATCAAACCTAAAATTCTGCAGGATTTCCTCATATAGAAAAGTCCTTGGAAAGCTTAGTGCTATTCAGCATTTCTTACGATTCTCATCTTTTCTTGGCATCTCTCTTTGCTTCAAGGCACAATGGTTGGGTATAAGGAAAGGAAGGCGGAACATTCATCAGGAGGAAGTTACAAATGACAAAAAACTTATTTGAGGACAAAGGAAGATGCATAAAATAAACTAGTTTTTGACTTGCATTTTTATGCATGTAAACTAACCAACTTACATCCATGTCCATTTCATGGTCCTTAAGCAGAGATGGTAGGAGCAATCTTTTCACCTACACCCCTGAACTACAGGATGCACTCATCCACAGAGATTCTGTAACAGCTATAAAACAGTGAAAGCATAAAAAATCAGTCCATGTTCCAATCAGTTCGCTACAGATCCAGTAACAGGAAATACATAGACTGACAAACAGAGCAAAAGCGCTAAGTAGTTTCTCCTTATGTAACAGTATCCTTCCTGCAAGTCTGTATAGTGATACAATCTTTTAATTGCTGCAAAAGCTGTAATGATACTCACAACTTGTTTACAAAATAGTGATCCCTTTTTAATCATCCTGTATTTCTCCTATGTTGTGCTGCATATTAAAATGATGTAGGCTGTTTAAAATAGATCCTGCTTATGTAACACAAGGCACATGTGAAACGAACATGAAATAGAAGCCTTGACTCCACAGCAGTTCATACAAAGAAATAGATGTACGATTCTTCCATGGCTGCAAGCAACACTGTCTTTACTGAAAAGTTTTTTCCCAAATGATTCTCAAAGTTCAGTATATTTAATCTTCAAAAACCTGTTTAATGCACTGCTCCAAAAGACTCATCACATACCTCAGCCTAGAATACTGTCAGCAAATGGTTTCTGTCTGAAGAAGACTGTAACTATACAGCTCACTTGAACTGGTTCTTCATTTTAAGATCTAAAAAAATGCTTACTTTATGTAAATAACTATATACCTTCATTATGTTCATGTTACTGAACTGTTACAGGACTGGACATAGTGGTTGCTCACTGGAAGCCCTTGCAAGGTGAAGTGTGACACCTCAGCAGGCATCAGGAATGAATCCTAGGAAAAGCTGGAGAGGCTATGAGTCTCACAATCCCTGTGGATGTCAGTTTAGTAAGGAAACTACTAGACAGGCTCCTGAGGAAAAATGTAGGGTGATAGGCCAAAAACAGTTGATAAGGAATCTGTATTGTAGGAGTCCCTGGAATACTCAAGTACCTCACATGAGGAAATACATTGAAGCAAAATCTCTACGCAGAGATGAGGAAACGGTGTGAAGAAGGGTATTTCAGATTCAATGAGGGAGTTTACACAGGATGAATTTGGCATTACCTAAACAGGATAGGAACCAGGCTAGCAGTGTCAGAAATCTTTTTAAACTTGGGTATTATAGAAAGCTGGAGCAAAAGCACATTGCTTAAGTTGTTCCATCTTCTGGGATAGGGACAGTGCATCTTTCAAATGTGGCACAGAAAATGTTCGGCAAAATTTTAAAAGAAAATTACACAAGCTAGAATGCTAAGCATTGAATGAAAATACTGATATAAAAAGCACAGGAGAAACTGTGTAGGAGAGAATTAGTGGAATACTATAAACTCAGTGAACTATAATGAAACCAAGGAGAAGAAAGAACTTTATGTTAAAGAAGACTCAGTTTCAGATTAAAGTGAAAAATTAACTAAGTCAAAAAAGTAAGACAGAATGCCTGTAATTGAAACTCCAAGGCCAAATGGTGAAAATACAGCACTAAGACTCTATTACTATTTATACAACCACAGTGGTGATAAACTGTAAATGCTGAAAGGGTAAAAGAAAATGTAGAACATGTTGATGATAGACATGATAGCAAGACTAAATATCTAGACATCACTGAAACTGCTTCCTGGAGTAGCTCCTCACAATTTGCTGGAAGAAAAGCAACTCCTGGCTTGATTCTGAGCACTGTATAGCACCAGCCCCTAAGGTACTTATAGGATCACAGGACTTAAACAGGAAACCACTCCATCAGGAAAGAACCATGGCCATGATACTTTTTGCATGGCCATGCAAAAATGCTCATGCAATCAAGGAGTTCTCTGTCTATGGCCAAGCCAGGTGAGGTTTCCCATCAAAGAGAGCACCTGAATAGAAAGTAATTAGTTTATTGTCATATATATATATATATATATATAAAACCACATGAAGTTTGTTCTATGAATTTGGTATAATTTCAGATTATTTTATTGATGCATAAATAGAGAAGCCGCAAGAAAAGAATCCAGACACATATCCTCCTCTCACAAACTTGCGATGTATCACATCAAAAGCATGGCTTCTAAAAAATGGTAGTTTTGTGTAAAATTAGCAATAAACTGCACTGTGGCACATTTGCCTGTTAAAAATTACAGAAAAACTATCTGATGTCCACAGAGAGCTTAACTGATAGCAAAATCAGTTCTTTGTGTTCAAGATATGTTACCTTTTACACTAGTACTCACTGAAACATCCTATTTTTTATAGAGTTGAATATTCCTTTACACATATAGCACGCACAGACACAGACACACAAACACAAGTACAGATTTTATTTCATAGTGTGATGCAACTAGTTTGAACTTGATCTTGGTAACACTCAGAAAGCTAATATGTTTTCAAATTAGGCTCTTGGGATTTGATCATGTTCTCATTAGAGGTACTAACAAAACCCTCAGTGATTTTTACCAAGAGCAAGGATTTGGTCCTTAGGAAGGTAAGAAAACTTAATATTAAACGCTGCAATTTTCTTAAAAGATATTATCACTATTTATTGATTTTCAAAACAAGCATCTCAGTAGCTGGATCATTTCTTATGATAAGAAGTTCTGCTGATGCCTTAGGCTTTTTTGAGTTTCTTTTTATTTTCTTGTCTGGTAGAATATAAATGCTCAAAGAACAGGGCAGTTTTAAAGTAATTTTCATTCATTTTATTTTACAGGTTTTTATAATATTGCAGTTGCTATGTGTAATTTCTATGAACACAATAATTTGCATACATTAAGAAGGTTATGTGTGTGCAGTATGTCATTACTTCTGTCTCCTGCATAGCTTTTCTATATGAAAAGAGATTCTGATTCAGAATTATGAAAAATGATGTCTATAAAAACTGCAGAGGAATTTAATTAATAATACTTGGCAATGTTCTTTTGAAACATTAATAATTCGGTCTTGTTCAGAACCTAATTCTGAGTATAAGTGAAGATACACTGGAGCCAGAAAATGTGTCATAAATTTTAATTCACTTTAACTGACAAGGAAACTAAGAATTGGAAAGTGTAAGAGACTTGCTACACTTTTTCAAACTTTGTTTGCATTCAGAAAAATTTAGGCTTTTTAGAAGTCCTCCTTCTGCCACAAATAGGAGCTACTGAGTATTAAGCAGTTTTAAAATCCTGCCATTGCTAAGTCTCCCGATGCACAGCTATTCCATGTTCTAGACTGTAAGTAAACCTATTCTGTGCATATTCACTTGTGAGAAAATAATGAAGTAAATTGCATTTATTTAAGGACTGACGACATCAAAGAAAGAGCTGAAGGTAAATCAGAAATTTAGAAAGGAATAGCAATTATAACCACTGACATACATATCCATTATAAAATTGAAAAAGGACTAGCAAAATGTATTTGTATGTAGTACACATCTCTGTGTTTGCTGTTTTTTGACTTCACCAGCAACATCACTGAGTTTAGTAGAGGTCATTACTTGCATGGTGCTTTAATGCTGCACACCAAGATGAACAGCAGCCTAGAGTAGCTTCAGTTATAACTATAGCAATAATTAACTTATTCATTTTGCAAGCTCGATTCTTTTGACCTCATTTTAGAAACAAATGTGTCTATTGCCTTGAAGTCATCTTTTTTTAACCTGAGTGATGAGAATTATTCACAATTTTCCAAATTAAATCTCTCTAATGCCTTATATAAAATGACATTGAAACTTTCTTTTGCCGTTCCACTGGAAATTTCTTGCCTAACATGCATCTTGGGGTTTTATTCACTTTGTTTCCTGACTGTATCAGATTTACGGTTCACATTAAGTCAAAAACTGCAGTTGGCTTCTTCCTTCTCCTGTCATTTTCAATTAATAACTGTCTGGCTTCAGTCATATATGTTTGTATTTAAATAGTTATAGGCTTCATGGAAGAACTATTAAATGATATTCTCTAGCTTGTGTTAAATGGATAAATCCATTTATGGCTCTTTCATGCCTCCAGGCTTGAAAAGCTAATTCTATAAACCAATATAACTCAGGGCATTAGTCAATCTCTAACAAAAATGATCAGGAGGTGACTTCCCCTCATCAAATTATTCCATAATTAGCCCCTGCAATGTTCCTTTGTTCCTTTGCTAAAACATCTAGTTTAGCATTTTCGGAGTCACCATACTGGATTAACATTGATAACAGTAACATTTGCAATTGCTGGAGTGTATTGCTCATGACACAAGATAGTTTGCATTTGTATGCTTCTGTAGAAACAAAGTAAACACTGAGGCAGATTATAAAATAGACTTGGACTTAGGAACTTAATCATTTAAAGTAACAACTTTGCTATTGTGTTAGTCTCATCCTTCACAAAACAAAGGACTATGAAATTCACTGTATTTTTCATGCTGATGTGTTATAGGCTTAGTCTCTTTCCAACTTTTATTTAGTTTGCAGCCATTATGCTATCAGCTATATGTACTTATGATCATTTTTCAGATTGCTCTCTTGTGTTTCCTTACATGATCCTGTTTCTCACTGGTTCGTCTCTAATTCTTTTCTCTGGCTTTCATGGTTGAACTCTTCTTTTATCCCCCGTGGTTCTATTTGCTTGAAATAACAGGTCTAGTTCTTAGATCTGGTTTTGTACTTCTATCACAGAGCAGGATCTTCCCACTAATTACATTCACTGTTCTGCAACTTTAGTCTTTGTTTTGTTTTGAATTGTCTAGCTTTTAGTTACTTAACAAAACCCTTTTAACTTTAAATCCATAATCATCTTCTAGTATTTGCTTTAAAAAAGAACCTCTATGCTGTTATACATCTTACAGATATGTATATGAAGCCTTCAAGATTTGACATTTCAGAAACCTTGGGAACATATTTCACATCTTGTTCCACTTCCCCTGCTCACCTTGAAAAGAAACCCCCAAGACTTGCCATCCTATGCAATGGAAAAATTAGATCAATAAAACTACTGGATTTTGTCTTCATTAATTTAACATCTACTTCATATCTGATTTCTGAGCCTCAACACTGTAAGAAAGGGAGCAATAGAACCCTAGTAGGCTCCTACGTAATTAATTAATGGTCTTTTGGCAAGAACTGTACCAAAGTCACTTAACATTTTGATTTAATGTGCCTTTTTCTCCCTATTTTTTATTACTTATTTCCTTAGCAGGCCAATTATCACCTTACCAATTATACCCTATGGCACACTGGGAACTGGGCCACTGAACAACAGACATGTGCCTAGCTGGACTCACTCTTTTGCATCTCAAAATCAGAGAAAGACAAACGAGATAGCCCCTCATCTCACTACCAAACTCAAATGTACCTTCTCCCTGGAACACACCAATAGCTATTCTAGATATCAGCTCTTGGGCTTTAAGGTATAAAAAGCAAGCTAGTTTATGACGGAAATGGCTGTTTAAGTTTTAGTTTCTCCTGCCAGCTTTCCCGACAGTGAGAAGAGCAGTACCCTGCCTCTGTGTTATATGGTTAATATAAAACAAGAGAAACAGTTGTAGGTGAGGACTGGTCTGCAAATTGATCACACCATTTTACAGGCCCATTTCACTGTTTGACACTGTTCATCTCTAACAGTAGCCATCATATCCTCAAGAAAACCACACTCAAGCACCTTTCTTGTCTTTCTTGGCAGCAGCCGCTGAGGGCATAGCACATTCAAGGAGCTGAGTGTTTCCAATTTCAGGTGAAAGACAGTGAAATCTCTAAAATGTCTCCTGTAAGCAAATATTCCAAAGGCAGCAAGAGCAGAAGAAAAACTTTAGCTCTGGAATAGCACAGACAATTCAATGGAAAAATACCTGACTCCTCTCTAAATTGGTGCTCTAACAAAGGAATGTGGAACACCATTTTCTAGTTC
>JBCJKH010016546.1:0-11325 GCA_039877255.1 Loriculus beryllinus
GGTTCCTTATATGATCTTGATCCTGATCTACAGCATGGGTGGTTCTTTATCCTCCCAGTCCCTTCCTTTGCCCTCTGTGACTTGGGTGGTGTGCCTGGAATTCTTGCCAGTGAAGACTGAAGCAAAGAAGTCATTGAGTGCCTCCAGCCTTCTCCACATCATGGGTAACCAGATCTCCCATTTCCTCATGAGAAATTTCTGTATGATATTACTTATGTGAAGCACATATTCATTTTCTGCTTCAGTTCAGGTGGAAATCTGGTCAGCCTTTGCTATGGTTAATCTTCTCTAAAAGCTTCCCCAGTCCCTGATGAGCCTGAGCCTCTTTTCCTTATTCCATTGCTTTAGTTGTATATTAAGACTTTGCTTCCTTTGTTATGATGGGGGTCCAGGCCTTTGGCATCCTATGATCTGCTTCCAGAATCTATCTTTTATGTGGTGCCCAGGTGGACCACAACACCTGCCTCCTTCCCAGCATTTCACATTTAGTCCAGGCTTTTTTGATGTTTGTCAGTGTAGCACCAGCAGGCACACCAGGACACTGTTTCTGGAATTAGGAGTCAAACCTGTTGGGTACCTGGGTAACTGAACCACTGAAAGCTATTGCCTGTCCCTTTTTCTCAGCTGGGGTTTCTGCTCAAGGGAAGTACAAGTATTGTTACATTCTTAATCAGTTTGGTACTTCTGTGTCATAACACTAGGCCTGGAAGAGCTTTTCAGTGCCCTAAAAAGCCACCTCAATTTAACCTCTTTCCTTAACCATCATAAATAGGGCTTTTTTTTGACTGCTGGTGAGACTACTCAGGGATTGCCATGAAACCTCTGTTGTGTATGTCTTTCACTTGTGCCCCAATAAGTCACAGGAAAGGGCTTTGTCTCTGAAGATTATGGGCTGCCTGGAATGAATGTCTTCCCACCACCTACACAAGGGTCAGGTGGGAAGTCCCCACATATGGGACTTGATACTTTACCCTGGGAAGTTGTCACCCTCTAGCTAGGCTTGTGACCACATTTCTGTTGCATGTCTGGACTGACTCAGTAGAAGTGTTCCTATATGGGATGTTCCAGTTCTAGTATTGAGAAGTAATTACATTATGTGCATCCTTATCAACACTATTCATTGTGTTTCATAACAAATTATGCTGAGACATCGAATCCAAATTATGAGAAGCTGAGGCTTATCTATACCCTGTGTTTCATTCAAAAGAAGCTGGCCTTCCCAGAAAGGCAGTCTTCCTGTTACTTGGCTAGCAACTTGACACAACATGGAAGGAAGAGTTCCAGATTTGTAAGATGTATTTGCATGGGTGTTATTAATCTGGTGATTCCTGAGCTGTAGAGGGGTCAAATGGAGGTCATTAAGGTGGAAGAACATCCTTAGATGTTAAAACTTCGTTGCAGCAAAGCAAGTGTGTGCCACACATATTTTGTTGTGATGTTCTGTCTTCTTTACTTGCCTTCTGAACCAAATCTGTGTGTAAGGCTATGTAGGCATATATATCTTCTAATAAGCTTGGTGGAGTTGAGAACCTAAAATTGAAAGAAGGGTTGCAAAGAAAAGACTGAGAAAAGACTGAGAAATGCTACTTTAGGTTAGAGTTGTGCATGCATTAATTCACTTGCTACTTGGTTTGCTGTAACTAGCACAATTAGAAATGCTTACCTAGAGAACCTGCAAATATTTATCACAAATGTTTATGACCTATAAGAATTTTACGAGGACAGAAGTATGTGTGTGGCTAGGTGGCCACAATTAAAATCAACATCTAAGGAGTTAAAGAATTACAAACTTGAATATATCCATTTTTGTTGGGGCATGTTCTTTTTTTTGCCAAATAGTCAATTTCAAGGGAATTCAAGGGAGTTGAGGGGCACATGAAACTGAATCTGTATCAGTTTTTCAGCTCTGTATCTGGCCTAGCACTAACATTATCTCTTTAGAACTTGCAAATTTTCTGCATTGGTCCTGCCCAGAATGTCTGGTTTGCTTTTAATTATACTGGAGAAGGAAATAAACTCTGCAGCCTTGCAAAATTTTCATGGCTATTCTGATTTGGGGTGTTGCAGGGTGTAGTTAATGCTCTGAAAAGTCTTTGGGATTCCTGGATGAAAGGTGTGATGAAAGAAGTGTATTGTTGTTGTTTTAGGGGAGGAAGCATACTGCTGGGTAAGCCTCTGTCACTGAGACTTGCTGGACTTGTTTGTTCTGACTTGCCTATGACTCCTTTCTTTCCTAATTCAGGAGATAAAGCCTGAAGTCTATGCTGAGATGCTGCACAGTGTGTTGTGTCATCTGGGACAGTGCGTCTCCCAGACAGAATAGCTTCTTGCTGACCTCTCAGTGGTACCCGAAGGTGAGTGCTGCAGCCTCTGGCTTGCTCCTTGGTAGTTTGGGCAGCACGGCTATATCATGAGTAAGTTTAGAGAGTGGCTTGAGCTTCGGGTGAGGGCGGAGGGGGAATGGTGCCAACTCTGAGCTTTCTTCTGATTTGAGCTGCTTTCCATGCATTGGTAATGCTTCTGATATTTCACCCTTTCTCCTCACCCAAAATACATTCATTTTCCAACTGTTCCTCAGCTCCTCTACAGCATTGTATGGTGACAAATTAAGGTGGCCTATGGCCACTGGAAGTTGTGGTGGGGAAGCAGGTGAGAGTGCAGGTGAGAGTCATAACTGCACCCCAACTCTGATCTGCTTGTGCTAGTACACTTAGAATGTGTTGCAGTCACAAGTATTGAGTTGATAACCTGGTACAAAAGGGTGAGCGGAGTAGACAAAGTAAAAATAGCTTTTTGTGCTTTTTTTTGTTTTCATGGGCTGTGTATGCAGCCAGTGAAGTGTTAATCTGTGCAGAATTGGTTTGTAAATGCACCAAATCTGGCACCAGACCATTTCACCCGCCCTGCCTTGGAATGAAAATCAAACTAAAAATCTACAAAGATTATAACTGTTGTGTCTTGCTTCTGGATTGGATTTCAAGCAGTCAAACCAGGATGAAGAGAGAACTATATGATGCAGAGTTATTTTCAAAGGCTGAAAAGCAGAAATCTACTTCTATAATCTGCGACTGCCGAACTAACAGAATAAGATACTTTGTCTATGATAAATGTAGCTGGAAATGGAAATCTGAAAGGTAAAGATGATGTAGAAGTTGCAGAACCTTATCCTAAACTGATTGCAATCAGTGGCCATGTACTTAATGTACTTATATACTAGGCTGTACTTACATACTAGGATGGCCTCTCGCATGTTCATGGAAATTGTAAAGTCCTTATGTAATGAGTAGCCCTCCTAGTTCTACTACATCTTATTTCAGAACATGGGAGACTTTCTCAAGATGTTGGCTGTGGCAGTCAACTGTAGAAAGATTGCTCTATTGAACAAGGGTATTTCAGTTGTTGATGTTAGTTATGTTCCACAGACTGTCATAGTGGTACAGGAGGCTAGCTCTGTCCCAACAATTAAACATCTCATAACCTCCAAAAAGCCCTATGCAAAATGGATGAGAAAATAACAAACAACAGAACTTTTGTGATGATTTCAAAGGTGATCAAATAATATATGAACAGCATTTTGCATCATGGGTATAGTTATTAGTAAGCTCCGAGTTAATACATCACGAAGACTGAATGCTGCCCTTGAATCTTGATGCAAATGACAAGAACAGTATTTGGAACTGTTGTTTTTGCCTAGCTGAAGTGTGCTCTTGGTAAGCATCGAGATCTCAGAATTGGGTGGCTGAGGGGGAGCTCATTTAGTAGTGGCAAATAGATTAGAGACTGCAAAGGGGTGACATGCAGCACCTACTGTTTGTGGTATGTTCAAGGGTGTGGGGAGATCAACTGATTCAGCATGACGCACCACATGTTTTGTTTCCCTCAGTGGATCCCTTCAGTTTTTGGAAGTCTTCCATTGTATCAGCTTGGGAGATACTAAGCATTGAGTCATTTAGGTTGGTAACTGACCTCATCCAAGCAAGGGTCATATGGTACTCAGGCACTAGCTGCTGCTTTTTCAATGCCCAAAGTAGTAGAGGTTGTTGTCCCATTATCTTGGAAGTGTGTGTCCCAAGTATGCCACAAGAGGAGAGGAGTAGTATTAGGCTAGTGTGATTGTTTGTGGCAAAGCTGGGAGCAGAAATAGCATGTCTTGCCTCATGGCCCTTTGCTTTTGTTATAGGACTCCTGGACTAAGCCAGATGTATTTCAGTTACTGCTGTTCCCAACCACTGTGCCAAGATAAGTAGTTTCAGGGACCTAGTCTGGGCTTTCAAAGTGCACTCACCAGGCCAGCAGACTAGTCTGTTCAGTTGTCTTGTGAAAAGTCCCACTCCTAGGAAGAATGATTATAGGGATGTGCCTGAATTCATCTTTGAATGGAAAAACTGGTCATGGCTATAAATGTGGAGAGCCCATCATCAGCAGATGTGCCACCCAGGCTCTGACACTGGCTCTTCTGAGAGTATTGGAGTATGAGTGAACAGGAGTATAAAATAAAAATATAATAATGAATTTATTATAGGAAGCCAGCAGCAGATCAAATGGAAGGAAAAATGCAACCTCTTCTATTCAGTGCATGGTGAAACCCCTTCAGTAAACTGCTAGTGCCAGAAAACATCGTTTAGATTAATCAAAAAGCAAATCTAGGTTGAGGATGCTGTGAGGGCTTAGCTTAAGAAGTCAGAAAATGTCAAGAGCAGATCTGTATAGAAACCAGGATAGCTGTTCCCTGCCTAACCAGCAGTTCTATGACTAGGGCCTTTTGCGCTACAGTTACACTTGCTTTACTTGTCTGAACAGACATTTTCTGATCAGTTTTCTGGTATTGTTCTTACTGAGGCTTTATAACACACAGTAGCTCTACCGGAAGAGGTGGATAAGCTCACTTGAATCAAATCCTATCAGGCAGGGGGTGGGAGCCGAACTTTGATCATTTGCATTGTGAATGAACTTTTTGGGAGTCTGGTAAAGGATGGGAGGGGAAAAGCAGCTTGTTACCTGTGTATTGTGCTTGTCTTTTGGGTATACATGCCAAATTGGAAGGTAGAGAATTCATTTGGAGTTGGTCAGAAATCCTGTTTTCTTCTTGGTTTCACAGGGAAGACCAGACAATTTTAGAAAAAAATCAGTACAGCTCTTCTTCCTAATGTGCCAATAACTATTAATGCAACTTTATTTCTTGCTGTACTGCACATATTAAAATGTCCCATACTGAGGCTTGATTTAATATATCTCTCTCTAAACACAACTTCACTGTGATTAAAATACTTTAACTCTGTATAAACAGTTATTTCCAAAATAGTGCATTCAAATGAAATGCCTTCAGTATGCTTTAACTTTTTAGTGATCAAAACGCATTCTGTGTGTCAGAGCTGAGGTGGGTAAACTCTGAAAATGAATAGTTTGCATTTCCTGGTTTACACACAAAATTAACTATGCTATGAAGTTGTCAAATACTGCTGTGTCCATGGATGTTTTGGGCTCCTGTTGGAAATGCAGCCTGTTTTAAATGAGAACAGGGGTTGCTGTAGGACATCTGATGTTCATCTATAGTATTGCCAAGACAAGAAGTTTTGTACTGAACTAAAAGATCTTGGTTTTGAAACTTCTCGCTAATTCACTGCAGACAGAAAGCTACCAGATGAAGACTGTGAGGAGGTGGTTTTTAGAGTAGAGAGGAGTATTGGGGAGTGTCTTCTGAGGAGCATAACCAGCCATTAAACAGTGCCTCCTTGCCACCGAAGGAAAAAAAAAAAGGGATACATCTATGATTGAAGGTGATGAGATCGTCTGTGCCTCTGTATTCATCAGCACCACAGAGGATCAGTGTTTCTCTGGCTGGTGAGTGTTTCTGGGTGGAGCAGAGTTTTCTTGATTGCTAGAGTGCAGATAAGACTATGCACAAGTCTGATTCCTAAACAGGGAGATCCACCTGCAACTGAGCTATTTAACTATAGAGATAGATGTCCCATGCACAGGGATCCTTGTCCTTCTGGTAAAGCATGACAATCCTGCCCTCCATGACATAATAGCAAAAGAGTGAGTTGGAGGTGTAATACATGTGATTAATAACTGAATGGACTGAGTGGACATAACCTGGGCAAGAACTGTCACTAAACATCCTAGTAGGTTTCAGCAGAGGTAGGCTCAAAACTAGACATAGTTGTGAGTGTGGTTTGTTTCATGAGTACAGACCCTAGCATACAAGTGTCAAAGGCTAGAACTCCTGGACACTATTGGAAATATATGCTGCTCTAATACAAGCAATACACATTTGGTGTTGCCTGTAGTCAAGCTGTTCTTCAAAGAGTAAAGTATAGCTTATTTTGGGCCAAACAAGCCTCTATTCCCTACGTTCATAATGATTCCTGAAATGAGTGGCAAAAGATTAGGTATTTCCTGAAAACGCTAAAAATAGTTATTCTTTACTGACATTCAGCACAGTTGGTGACGAGCATGTCTGCTGATAGACAAAAGGAGCAGAAAACCTTTTTCTTTTTGAAAAAGCATTTCCATTTTGGTTTGTACTAATTACCTATATGAGGTTGGTGGTGGTTGTTGACACTTTGGAGATGTTGTTTGATGAGAAGCTCAACATGACCTAGCAATGTGCACTTGCAGTTCATGTGCTGGCCTGCATCAGAAGGATCATATCCAGCAGGTTGAGGGAGGCGATCCTCCTCCTCTACTCTGCTCTCGTGAGACCCCACCTGCAGTACTGCACCCAGCTCAGGAAGGACATGGATCTCCTCAAGCAAGTCACAGGAGGGCCATGAAGATGATCACAGGGCTGGATCATAGGAGAGAGGGGCACCTCTTCTATGAAGGTAGGCTGAGAGTGTTGGGCTTGTTCAGCCTGAAGAAGAGAAGGCTCCAGGGAGACCTTAGAGCAGTCTTCCAATACTTAAAGGGGGAACCTACAGGAAATCTGGAGAGGAGTGTTTTATAAGAGCAAGTAGTGCTAGGATAAGGGGTAATGGTTTTAAACTGGAAGAAGGTAGACTTAAGCTATATATAAGGAGTGGGCAACCTCTTCCAGTGTCTCACCACCCTCATAGCAAAGGAAGGGTGTGATGCCCCATACCATGGGAGACACAGTAGAAAGAAGTTGTGGTGCACCATCCCTGACAGTGTTCAAAGCCGGGTTGGATGGGGCTTTGAGCAACCTGGTCTAGTGGAAGATGTCCCTGACCATAGCAGAGGGGTTGGAACTAGATGATATTTAAGGTCCATTCCAACACAAGCCATTCTGTGATTGATTCTGATGCAGAAACTTACAGAAGTGCATCCTTTAAACTGCTTTCTTTTAAAAAAATAGTTGAATCAGTATTGGAAACGGAGGAGGTTTTTATCCCTCATATCCCATGTTTCCATTTCCACCAGCACTGCAGCAGTTCCTCAAGTGTCTGTTTCCCCTCACAAGTCTCTAAGACCTGTGGAGAGTAAGCAGTTCTGAAATGCTGGAGAAGGTCTGTGCTGCCAGTGTTTGTTGAGGTAGCTGCTATTTGCATGAAAAGGAAATAGAGACGGATTGAAATGGAGGACAATGCTGGCTGTGAGAGCATGAGTCCCACAGGCAGCAAGGTGCTTGTTTATCAAGTGTGAGCCTATACCTATCATAGCTTAGGCATAAGGCCCTATCTTGAGGAAATCTATGTACAGTTAAGAAACTGAAACTGTAGGAAACAGGAGTGCTGCTGCCTCAGTATCTGCAGGGCCAGCCATATACATATATACAGCAGGGCTGTGCTGTGTGTTCTCTGTTAAGAGCAGTGGAGGGATGTTGCTTGGATTGTTTGGGTGGGAGCATGCTGGGGTGGGCTGATTGAGATATCCTGAGAACCATGCTTATTGAGATACGTGGCAAGGGCTCAGAATGGAGAACAAAGTCTCTCCAGTGAGGAGGGCAAAGTGAGATACTAAAGCAGAATCTTTTAAAACATGAAAGGTGACTAGTTAAGGAGGGGCAGAGGCATCTTACCATAGTGGGCTGTTGTAGTTAGCCAAGGGAGTTCTGTGTAACTGGCTGCTGATAAAGTATGCTCCAATTCCATGAGATGGGACTGTGAAAAGACTGAGTAAAGGATGGGAATGGTCCATTGGAAGCTGAAGCATGTTAAAAAAACTGAGGCAGGACAGTCTTAGATTTTTATCTGAATCTCTGCATCTGTGAAACCCTCAGAGGTAATGGAAAGTGTATATAGTGAAGGTCTAAACAGTGAGAAGTCAAGGCTTTGTGGAACAAGTTTTGCTCTAGTGTATGTATATTATGTGCTTACTGCAGCTTGCACTTTCTAAAGAAAGTAATCTTGGCCAGCCTGGGCTCTGCTTTCACTGTCATTTCTTTTTTTGCCACCTTATAGTCAAAAAACCTGCAAAGATTTACTCTTTCTCTTTGTTCCTTTCTGCCCCTTCCTGCCCTTGTTTTCTCAGGTGTTGCTCAGAAATGGCTGTGCCTGGAAAGAGGAAAACCATGTTTAGTATGTCTGGTCTACAGCAATACAAAACATGGATCAGTGGGTGTAAAACATCATGGTAAACAGCAGAGTTCTTCCTCCCCAGAGCTGGCTGTTGCTATTTGGCACTCCAGGCACCTTTGAGGAGTTATCCCATGTGTTTTTCTGTTACCCTGTACTAATGCTGACCATTGATGTAGGGACTTAATGAGAGGCATGACAATTACTACAAAGCGTGCTGTGGAATTACTGGGGATCTGAAATAATTGTGCTTAAGGCTTTGCACCGTCCTACAACAAAGCCCCTGAGGACATATGCAAATGCAGTTTTCCCCATGTTCTCTTGCTTAATGCTGCAAAGGAGGACATAAGTGGAAGAAAAATGCTTATGTTTTTTTTTGTCTATGTGTAGGTAATGTTACAGATCCTTTTACAGGTCTGTTGTTGGCTTTCAACAAGTCACAAAGTCCAGGTCTTATTTCCATGTCACATTTACACGAGTAGCTATTTCTCTCCCCTCTGACAGATTGTCTGGCAGGAAACAGGATGTGGTCTTACAATGTATGTGTGGTTTTGGTGCAATAAAACCTAGACCCTGTAGGGGATCAATAAATGTTACTATTCATGCCAACTAAAAATAGCTCAAAGCTGTATATTATATGGCATCTCCAGTAACCTAGATTATTCTTGGTTCAGAATTTATTTAATCAGTCATGAATTATTACATTTATGCTCATTTTAAGCACCTGTGTGGGCAGTCAGCTGCACTTGAAATCTGTTTAATATCTCTTAATGGGAAATTGTCTCTACTAGAAATACCTGCAAAACTCTAGGCTTTTTCAGGAGTGCATGTGAGGCAATGAAAGCAAGTGAGAACAGAGGAAATTCTTACTAGATACAAAGAAGATGCTTTTGCTTTTGATCAGGAGCTGGATCAAGTATTAAGAGAAGACTGGAGTATCTCTGTCCCTGGAGATACAAAAAACTTGCCTGGACAAAGTCTGTAGCAACCTGCTGTAGTGGGACCTGGTTTGAACAGAAAGTCAGACTCACAGGGTCCAGAGGTTCTTCCCAACCTTCCTCATTCTGTGAGGTTTGTCAACTGAATTAAGCTGTGCCAGATATGATTTGTTTCAGGATGTGCTATTGTCTGTGCAATAGAGTGATTTCTCCATATTGTTTTCTTCAATGCAGGTAGTGATCCAGATGGACAGAGCAGCGAAGCGTATGGAGCCTTGGAAGATAGCAGTCATCGTTGTGTCAGTGATATTGGCGTTAGCCCTCATCATTGGCTTGACTACATACTTTTTATGTCGTGGTAAGTGCACCAGTCTTTTGTCTCAAGTCTTCTGGGATCTGTTGTGTTTCACTTCCTACTGTGGTCTTGCATGATGATTTAGATATCCAGCTCACTCCTGGTATAGAATCTGCATGAGAAAATTTACTACACCCTATTCAAGGTCTGAATTGATTAGAAAACCTACAAGAATACTTAAAATATTATTTAAGCAGGGATTTAAGTTTTCTCCCTCTTTTAGTTTCTTGTCTTACCCCAGTGCCTCCATGGGTGTTGTCCAGAGCCCTCTTTTCCCAAAGTGCTGATAAAGCTGTAATTCCACAACTGACAGGGTCACAGCTGCAGCCTGAGAACCTTACTTGTGCCATACTCTGTGACATACTGTGCCTGTCTGAATTGTACTGCAGAAGGTCAGCCACCTTCGCTTTTCTTCTCTAGATCAGGACCGATATTACAATGCAACTTTCCTAGTCGCCAATGTTGAGTATGACCCTCAGTATGAAAGGCAAACCACAGAAGACTTCAGGCACCTGAGCCAAGAAGTTGAAACCATGGTAAGCTGTTTCTCTGTTTCTGCCTGACCTATGATGAAGAGTCTGCAACTGATCAGAAGTAGAGGTGATTGTGCCTCATCCTTATGCCACTTACCTTTCAAACCACTTGCTATAGTGGCTTAAAGATGCATTGCTGACTGTGCACAAGCAGATGGTAAGCACAGATGCTGTCTGTTCCAGTAGCTCTGTGGTGGAACAGGATCCCACAGAGCAGAAGGGACAACAAAATTGGCCAACTCGGCTGTTTATTTTGGTTCTGTACCCTCTGATGGAAATTTAGGATCTTTGGTTTAGAGATGGAGTTCTGAAGGCATTTTCTTGTGTTGCAGAGGCTCGTGAGACTGCTATATCTTGAGAGCATGTACATATTACAGGTGTGGTTCAATACATTCTTTTTATTTAACAGATGTCTGCAGTATTCAATGGATCCTTTCTAAGTAGAAGGTACATCAGGTCCCATGTTGTAAGTTTAAGGTAAGTAATGTGAATGTCAGGAGTAAGCAGGGGTGTGATAAATATTCTTTCTTCTTCCTGCTTGACCATATGGAGTGTGCCTGGTTGTTTATGCTTGGATTACACCAGCAGCATGGCTAATTTGGCTGGTTGTTGCTTTCCTTCAGTGCTGACAACACTGAGGGCTCAGTCACATTCAGAGGTCAGCGTGGAACAGAAATTTGCTTTCTACTTTTGCAGATTGATCACCAGTTGTTTATGGCTGTGATGCAGTAACCAAGTTACTAGGTGATCCCAGTTTTTACTACTAGTTAAGGAATTGAGAGATGCAGGGTCAGCTCTTTATTCTACTTAATTCTTCCTATGGAAACTCAGGCTGGTGTTTACCCCTTTGCATGGTGTACAGCAGGAGATGACTATTCTCCTCCCTCTCTGAAAGTTCTGAAGGAATAAATTATTCCAATGTGAGATACCTGGATACAGAGCTGAGGGAAAGAAGTGGGGCAAAAAGGTCCTGTTTAAGAGTTTTTAAGCCTTTCCTGTCTCTGCAGTAATTTTGTATTGTT
>JBCJKH010016548.1:0-20904 GCA_039877255.1 Loriculus beryllinus
GTGTGAAACCAAAGAACTCAAGGTCTGACTACTCTAAATAACACATCAGGAAGCACTGCTGCAAGATCTTTTCATTCCAAAGGGATACACAAGAGGTAATCTGTCCAACTTATACATTTTTCATACTGTTTCAAAGATTAAAAGTGAGAGAAAGCATGTGCACAGGATTTCATTAAACATTACCCTTCTTTTTGAGTGAAAAATGTAAACACTGCTTTCTTGCACTGGTCAGCATAATAAATTGAAATAGCACTGGCCGGCAGACTCTTACCCTTGACTTCAAATCTAACACTTAAAATGCTTTTTGGGGAAGTCGAACTCCATATCACTGGAGGGATGTTCTGTCAGGTTCTTCTCAAACTCAGGTCTAGTGCTGGCCATGTAACTTGTGACAACCAGGACATGGGCCACACCAACTTTCTTTCCCAAAATCCTGAAGGATTCTTTAGAAACTGAAGAATAAGTCTCTCAAAGAACAGGAGAAACACAGAAAATAATGTAGCTTGGTACCAGATAGATTTGACACGCAACATGCCATGGGACCTGCAGTTTTCCACTGTGCAGCTGCTCCACAATGAAGCAAGATAAGGGTTGGAAACCACCACAGTGAAGACCAAGGCTATGGAGAGGTTCCAGGAGAACTCTCACTTATCACAACACAGTGAGGAGAGTCTATTCACCATCCTATAGATGGTCCCCATCTGGAACAAGCAGAAGAGTGTATACAAACATATACTACTCCTGATTCAATTGCCACTACCTAGAAGGAGAAGTCAAAGTCTATCAATAACAAATGAGAAAAACATAAATATCAGATTGAAAATAAGGCCTAGTTAAAAACCCAGGAATCTGCCCGAGTCACTGCAGTGGGTAGGTGAAACAGCTCAGACCTCAACTGCAGCAAAGGCAACAGGGAACCTGTTCATTCAATTAACGAATAATACAGGCCTCGGGAGAAAAAGAACTTCTGAATGTTCTTCATTTCCATTCTGTTTACGAAAAACTCCATTGAACTCAAGTCTTGGCAGTATTTTGACTGGCTTGCAAGTAATTTAGACTAAATATACTAAATAACAGTACTGTAAGGCTTCTCTGTTACAGTAACAGTAATTTCTACAGTAATAGGTATGCATCCGGGGCAGCCTTCAGTGGAGAACAGCTATCAAATACTAAGAGTTAGCATTTAGCTTCCCTCATGTTAAATCATTAGCATCCTATGTATATACTGAGAGACTCAACATTGAGAATATCATCTACTTACTTTAGATTAGCAACCAAGCCCCAAATGAACATACCACTGTTGGCCTAAGCATTGCAGAGACTGCTTCATCGAGTGTGTGTGGGTACAAATCAAACAAAATACCGCACAGCATATGGAATATAACCTGGGGGAGGGAAAGCTGGAGACACAGCAAACTAATTTGTAAAGTCTAATCTCTGACGCACACAAGCAACTCCCATTAATGTGAAATCAAGTAATATCACACCAAAAAGAGACTACACTCCAAAAGTGGCTAACTGCTGCCCACTACAACCCACTCCTCTGCAGTGTCTACTGTATGTTCTGTGGCAGCACAACCTTCTGCTAGCTGCTTCTGCTGAATTCAACTAATTAAGCCTGTGCCAAAGACTGGCTTCAGGGTGAACTTGGCATTGTTACTAGGAAAGAAATGCACACAGTCAGACACACTTGAAGCTTAGTTCTTGGGCTTCTTGGCCCTAAGATCCTGCTTAAAGAAACTTTGAATCCAGCAAAGTCAACAAATCATATCCCCAGTTCAGCAATGTAAGGCAATTTTCCATGTGCTTGAATTTTACACCTACCTTCTCCCAGCAACCAGCCCAGGAAGATGCTTGGCAAGGAGGCTACAGTTATATATCACAGTGATCTGGATGGTATCACCATCTCTTGAAGAAGATTTGAGCATATGAGCATATACACTCAAACCCACTCCTCTGGTTCAATAGTATTTGTGAAACAATACTTGCAAAGTTAAGTTCCAACCCTTCCAGACACTGAACACCCTTGGAGAAATTCTTGATTCCTGGGGAGATGAAGCAGCACAACACTTTACCAGAGTGGGATAGAAAACACAAAGGGGAAGGAATAGGAACTGTGCATCATTCATATATTTTATCTTTCTCTCTCCTTGTACTCTGTGTGCTTGGAATGGACATGAGGCCTCACTGGCAGAGAAAACGCTATAGAGTGAAAACGTGAGAGCAATAAAACACTGCAGCACTTCAGGGGAAACGGCAATTTCCCTTCTATTGATTCCCTCTTGGACATCAATGACACACTGAGTTTATTTGAAAAACTTAATTCTGGAGGATGGTGCATAAAGATGCTCTAGTTAAGCTTGTCTGAGTGACTACAAGTTCATTACATCTATTATTGCACTCTAGGATGCAGGTAGGAAATATACATTCACAGCTAAGTAAGCAAATAAATCACCATACTTTGTAACTGCAGCATGCAGATATAAAGTTTTCCAGGATAAAAAGGTGCATTCTTTTTTAGTGGTTTATAAGATTAAAATGTCATTGTAAAGCATTATCAAAATCATACCACTACACAATTAAATTTTAGCTAAGTAAGAATTCCCTTAATTGTAAAACCTCCAGGATCTGAGCACTTACATCATTCAGCAGCTTCAAATGCTGTGAAAACACTTGCCAAAAACATCCCCCGAAAGAAACAAATGGAAAAATCGGTACTTAAAAAGAAATCATAATGTAAAAATAGATTTTTAATACTATGTGTTTGTAATATGAAACTCCTGACAAAAATAAAATCCAGATATTAATTTGCTTCTTTTCATAATATACATTGCTGCTCAAGTAACTTTTACTGACAACAGAGGTGCCAAGAAACTTTCATGGAAGTTATTTTGAACGAGGACAATTCTTCCTCAGCTCCTTCTCTTGCTTATAACTAAGAAAACATTGGCAGATATACTGGGTGTATCAGCAATATTTGACAAAGGTGCCTGGGCTCCCTTGAGTGGAGAAATGTCATTATGGCATCAGAAAAAATCATTATCTGATCCATAAATGACTAAGCAGTGGTGGGATTTTATCACCCGGCTTACCACTGTTTGCAAAATCTGTGCTTTAAAGAGTCCTGAAAAAAGCCATTCTGCCCTTGCAAGTATGAGCCAGGAACCTGAATCAGCCTTTCTTGTACATGCACATCTTCATTACATGCCTTCAAAGTGATAATAGTGTTCAGCTGCATCAAGGACTACAACGCTGGTCCCTAAGTCCTGTAAAACTTGCTTTCAAAATCACTACGTTGCCTATCAGCAAGTGCTGACTCATTAACTTTCATTGTAAGACTTTGTTCCTATCCTGCTGTAAACAGTTGTCTGAGATTCCAGTTTTCAATCATACATTTTTAATAATCTCCAGGAGAGTTTCTCTCTTCTGAAGTCTGCTCAAAATATTTCTTTGTTCTTCAGAGTCCTGAATATTAAGAATATTTTTTTCAATTTTTTTTTTTTTCCCCCTGTGAATGTCTCAGTTACTTCTTTGGCCACTACAGAGATCCATATAAAGTACAGCAGCTCTTTACAGTTCCAGTTCTGCCCAAGGTTATACTGACTATCCAAAACAGCACTCACTGTTCTTGAAAAGATGAGCAATCTCTTTCCTCCTTCTCCGGCACAAACACACAGGCATGTCAGTTCTGCTCTTCTACTACTATTATAAGTCTCTTCAGACAACACATTTGTGAACTGGTACAGAGCTAGTGATGAGTCCAAGGTACACCTACAATCCTTGTTTAGAGAGCATCTTGAATTCAAATTCTCCATGTCCTGATCTCTTAGAGTGTGACAGAGTTTAGATAAGAACACATTAAAGATGATGTATGAACCAAGGTCTGGATCTTTCTGTAAGCACTGTTCAAGATGAGTGAGCTATGTAAATGGATTACTTTACAGATGACTTAATGCTTTGTTATTATAAATCTATAATTCCATTGCAGATGCACTGTAATTTAATAATAATATTGTTTAGCTTCTATAGGCTTAGGGTGCAGCTCTGTCTCCTGTCAAATCTATATGCACAGACACCTTTGCTACCTCAAGGAATATGCCATGTGATTCAGAGAAGTATTGGAGAGGAAAAGCCAAATACTAAGCAGCAAACTCTGAAAGAAGTGCATTTTACTAAGAAAAGGATCAAAATAAGTCTCCAGGAGGCACCTGACAAATAACAGGCACTTACTTCAAGCAAGTGGTATGATTTTTATAATAATACTATTTGAATATTCAATTGGTTGGCAAAACAAAATCTTACTGCCTTAAACAAAAAGATTCTTTACCCATTTTTTATTATTCATCACTGAAAACTGTGTAAGCACATGCTTTAAGCTAGCTGTATCAGAATATCCAAATACCTCATGTAGCACGGTGTGGAAAGACTCACTAGAGCCTCCACGGTGGGGATGACACATTCTAGAACCACAATTTCACACTGTGGAAAACCAAAGAGGCAGAATTCCACTCAGCAAAGGTTGTTTTTGTGACTTCCTCAACTGCCAATCGCTGTCTAGTTGACAGAATACAGGTAGGTAAAAGGAACAAGTGTCTTCATCTGGATGACTGCAAAACTAAACCCACCCAAAGCCAGCAGAGTTAATAATTTAACACTAAGGAGTATTAATTCATCCAGCTCTGCTCAGTGAAACAGAAGATAACAGAAGTAATAGGCTCAACTACTCCACCTACATCTAGAAAGAAAGCCTCTCCATGGCCTGAAAAAAGTGGAAAACATTAGCCAGCTGATGGAAGCTCCACTGGAAACCTTGCTCTTAAACTCTTTATCCAAATTAAGCCTCTACAAATTCCAGACTCAAGACCATTAGTTTGAAAAGTTCATAAGAACATGGCACACTGTGAAAAGTGAGACTCACCGACAGCTGACTGCTATGAAGAAGGGATAACAAGGGTACCATGCTCCTCTCCCGGGATATCACATTTGGATGTTCTCTGTTACAACTCAGAGGAAGAGAATAAAGTTGCAGTCCTTCTTAACCTATGCAACTGTATGAACTTTGCTCAACATAAACCTGGGGAGAAAAACCCTACAAACCAAAAAGAACATAAATTTACTGTAAAACTTAAGTTTTACTTCCCACAAAAATGTCATAATCTGAAATTAATCCTTCCTTACTTTACTCTGTCCTCTCATCTGAGGTCTTTATCAAGGCACTTGCATGCTTGAATGGCCTGCACAGCATGAGCTCCAGTGCCAGTTTACTGGTGGAATTAGGTCTGGAACTGTACACTGCTCACCCATCCCAACTGTGGGAAACATGGAAAATGTTCAGGAAATGTACCAAGCTAGTCATGTGGCCTGTTTTCATTACTTTTCAGCAGAAAATCAGCAGAATGAGACATCACATTTTAAACCTAAATTATTCAAAATGTAGCTGTATGGGAACTTGCTCCATTAATTTGATGCCTAATGAAAAATCCTTGAATAGAATTTCACATGGGATTTGGAAATAAATTCTGAGCATAATGTCCCATTTCACTATTTTTTCTTCGGTTGATTTTCTTTCTTGTTTTCTTCATTACTTCTTTCATTCATTTTAGGTAGACTTCCAGCAGGACAGATGGGAGAACTCTAGCCAGCAACTCCAACAGCACAGGACTCACCATACCCAGTTTAGCTCAGAGCAGTAGGAAACCCTCCTTTAGTTTGTTCTCCATTCTTAGAAGGAAAAAAAATAGCCCTAAAGCCTCGTCTTTCACATGTTTTCACACTGTCTACTTGTGTCAGCAGAATCCAGTACTGAGTAACTTACAGTCTGTAACTTCTCCTTAGCAAGTCTGGCTAACTGCCATTAGATGAGAGTCACACGTAGAGGAGACCTAACAGTAAACTGCTGAGAAGACAGTTGAAGAGTAATGCTTGAGAAGACATTGGGGTAATAATGCCCATTTCAAGATTTCATCAGAGTAACTTCTTTTGTCTAATGTGGTATTAGCCTGGAAAGCCCCCTCCAGAAGCATCATCCCGTGCTTCCAATGCTTAGAGGTAAAAACAGGTTTCTTAGAGGGATTTTATTCAAAACTCAGTTAAATCAATGACAACTTACCCATTGATTCCAACTGGCTGGTGAACAAGCCTCTAAGGCAACTTTTATACATAAGGGAAAACAATACACAAGAGGGCTGATCCTCTTAGAGCATACACTCATATCTTTCTGCTCAAGACATTCCAGACAAAAAGAAGGAACCTCTTCCGTCCAGTGCTCAGTGCTAAAACAGAAATTTCATGTCCCCTCCATGTACAGGAAAAGGTCAAAGGATTTGAGAGGAGATAAAGCCCCACTGACTGACTCATTTTGGAGGACAAGATGCAGACAGCAGCTGCAGTAAATCTGCATTTCAGCTACTGCAGAGATGTGCTCCAGGGTAATCCTTCATGCAGCCAGAGTCCAAAGATAGGTCATGAATTTGCAGTCTCTGCTCCATGAGACCTGTGCAGCAGTTCACATGGTAAAGCCAAAGCACATCCAAATCAAAGATTTGTTCCAAACCTTAAACTTGGCAATTTGGTTTTTCATACTTTCTAGATACGTGTCCAGGAGCTTTTACTTGGTCCTTTAACATTACACATGTGTGGCTACTACACCATCCTACTCCAAATAATCTTACAGTGGCAAAAGAGCTGGGTCTGAAGAAAAAGACAAAATAGATTTTTTCTTCAGAAAGAAGAAGTTCCTGACACTTCTTATACCTGGCCAGGGCTCTGGCAGGGCTCTCCTGGGTCCCCCCTTCGCCATCACAGCCACTATTGACTGTGTTACATTGAGAACCCAAAATAACTGGAGAAAGCTTGCCCCAAGATACATCCCCACACAGAATTAAACCACAGGGATAATCATTTTGCTGCTCACAAAATCTGTTTTTAAGGTACTGGCATTTAAATAAAACAAAAGCTGTTTGGAATCCATTGTTCTGTCTGCTGAGTAATGAATACGAGCATGATAATTACATCAAAATTGATGTTTAAAAATGTCTACTCTAATTAATTTATTATAATATTTATGGAACAGTTTCAGACAAGGTCTAATGCATCAAGGATTAAATGTCACTCACAGCGCCTGGAGGATGGACACACCCATTTGCAAAGAACATTCCCCATGCTAGTCAATGCAGAATATGGTTGTGAAGGATTCTTCCCCTTGGGCACTGTTGTTGTTTCATGTGTGCTCAGCATTAAAGCTTGACATTAAAGTCTCTTATTAAAATACACATATATTATAAGCAATTCTTCCAGACCAGTTGAGGTTTTTTACAGCATTTTAGACTCAATGTCGGAAAATCTTGAAAGAACCAGTAAATAGTTACAATTCTTTGTCTCCAGCCAAGTTTAAAAGGAAAACAGAAGAACACTTCAATAGGAATAATGGAAAGACCAGGTGACCCATCATAGCAACACTTCATTTTTGCCACCTTGCATTAATATATAGATTGCCACAAATCATACTAGCAAATTACAAGGAATTGGAAGGGAATTTGTGATCCCAGTCATGCTGACTGGCATATCTGGGGCATAAGGGGAGGTTACTTTCTCCCATTCTTCATGAATACCCAGCGCATCTGTACATGGGGGAGTCACATGAACTAAGAACACAACATTACCCTGGAAAGGTGACAGGATAAATAATCCTGGAAACCACCTCCAAACATAAGAAGGACAAGAAGGTGATTGAGAGTAGTCAGCTTGGGTTTATGAAGGGGAAATCATGCTGAATCAACTTCATAAGTCAATGATGAAGTGACTAGCTTAAGGGATAAGTGCAGAACTTATTTATTATAAGTAGCTGGTGTTTATCACAGCTTTAGTAAAGCTTCAGACTTTGCCTCTCTCAGCATCCCAGCAGGAAGATCCCACCTTTTGTGGATACTCAAAACCCAACACGACAAGCTCCTGGGCAACCTGCTCTAGATAAGCAACCCTAGAAACTGGCTGAACTGGATGATCTCAAGAGGACCCTTCCAACCTCAACTATTCTCCAACTCCTCCACATCCATCAGGGATGGCTTATATACATACAATCAGAAGAAGTAAGATGAGCTAACCTTCTGATGTCCTCTCCATCTCTACTGTCTATATCAGTACCTGATACAAAGCAGTATCCACACAGAATATCACTACTCTTTTTTCCATTCCTTTTTGCCTAGATAAGGACCTATGGGATGTCCTGGGCATTAAACAGTTAAAAGAAGCATTATTAGTAATTAAGACTGCTATCATAGATATACTATTAAGTTTGTCCCCAAGCTAAATCACTTGCTGATCCCTTCAGAGATGTCCTTCAGTAGTCCTTTCCATTACCCATAGCCAGCAGAACCAACTTGTGGACCAGTGTGTTCCGATTCATTTTCCAGGCTTCCATCACTTACTTTGCTTCCAGTTGGGTGTGAAATCCTCTCCAATTCTCTGAACAGGAATTAGAACTAGCTAGCTATTACAGTGGATCATGGCCTTCACTTGAAGGCTGCTGATGCTGGTATTTTTTAAATCACTCCAAACCACAATTTAAAGCATAATTTGCTAGCTTGATAACTTGAAGTGAGAAATAACTTAGTTAGATGTTAAACATTTAGAAACTGCTAAACACTTATAAATTACAGCAATTTTTCCTGTACGAGCTGTGTTTTGCTAAGCAAAAGATCCCAGCTAAGGAAATCGTTAGAACTCTTGCTACTTCGGCCAGGGAAGTCACAAAGGCACAGCTGTCATCCTTCACTAGCCAGTGAGATCTCATAGCCACAGGGAGAAAACTCCCAATTCAAAAACTGAGCCTGTGCTCACTCACCTTCTGCTGTGAACTGAGTCCAGCTGATCTTGGCCCCTGGTTTACACCTTCATGCTCATATTAGCACACTAGCCCCACTGTGACCTTTGAATGAACCACTGGCATCAAACCAGCCTAATGGTTTATGTCATGTCCAGAACAGAGAAAGATCTTTAAGATTAAGGTAGTATGGGGTGCAGAGGAAGGGAGAAGCAGGTTTGAGTTAAGAAACACTTAAAGAAAATAGCTGAGAAAAAAAATCAGGAACTAAAAATCAACACATTTAAAGATTATACGAAATTTAGAAGGAAAATCTGATGTTTAAAAACAGTCCGGCAGCAGAAGCTACTGATCCAGATATCAGAATAGCTGGTTTGAGCTAAAAACAGGAAGAGAAAGATCATTCTTGTGTTTAAGTGTTCCAAGTAGACAGAACTTCTGTAAATAAAACAGTGTCCTGTTTGCTAAGTATTTTATCTAAGATGTTCAGAGAAGCTTCTATTCATATATTCTATTCTATATATACAAGCAGAATGTTGTTTAGTTAAATAAAGTTTGGGGTTTTTTTTAACATTTTTTGTGTTACTTTCAGAAGTCTCCAAGAGATTAGAGAACACCCATATTAAAGAGTATCAAGGGCATTTTAAAAGCCTCTACCTCAGGACTCAGAAACCTGGAAACCAGGAGGTGTTCTTCTTTGCCACAAGCAATGAAGACAATATGCGAAGGACAAAAGACCTTTTTACAATGCTTTCAATGTATCCTCTTGCAACAGAAATATTCTTATTTGCAAATTGTCTGTTTCAAGGGAATACATATTGCAAGCAATCAATCTGATAGCACTAAAATTCATCGTGCAAGAACACAAATTAATTTAACTTGTAGTTCCTGATCCTTACTTTTTTGTTCTCGGTATTATGTGAATGTATTTTATATTAAACTTTCTCTTTTGTTATCTGTTTTAAATAAGAGAAAAGATGAGATCCCTCTGAAGGTGATAATCTTCTCTTCTTATTTTCTCTTCCTAATCAGAAAACCTGATGAGATATTTTCCTGCTTATTCAGACTGTGGCCAAAACAACTCCTCTCCTAGGAGGTGGGACTATAGACACGTGCATTATAACTAGAGAAAGAAAGATTTTTAAGAGAGCAAATACTTGAAGTATGTTGATTTCTTAATGTTCAGATACTTGGCCAAATTGTTTAGGCCAGAAGAAAAAATTATCATTTTTGCATTAGTATTTTCATGCTCCAGCTGTGACTTGACAGCATTAAGCAAGGCTCTTCATAAACAAACTCTTCCAGATCTGAGTCATAAGGTTTCTCTTACAGAGCATAAATATCCCTTCTACTCAAACAGATTGGCTCAAAATATCAGGCAAGTGTTTTAACTATAGATAGAAGGGCAGAAAAAAGAAGTATTAATTGGAATCCTCAGAACATTTGATTATTTTTCAGATTCTTACATTAAATTGGGTAACCTGTACTCACCCTGGAAAGCTTCACTGCACAACCCACTGTGAGGGCAAGAGTTTTCTTTTTAAAGAAAGTCAGTTTATATTTCATCAACTGAACACAAGCTTTATTACTTTTTTGCTTAAAAGGAGAAAAGTGTCATGCCACAAAGACCAAAAGCCCTCTGTTAGTATATAAAAAACTGCTGTACTATTGAGTAAAAGCCTGGCCTGATTTGGAGTCCATTAATAGCTATCTGTACTCGAAAGACATTCATGTATTTTTGTTTGTTTCTCTTCTCCAATTCCTACCCTTCCAAAGAGAGCCAAAGGCTAGATTGTGCTGCATCTAGTAAAGATTAAATAGCAAGCAATTCAACTTCTGGCACTACACTTTCAAACACAAAAGGGGTTATGTTTTCTTTGGAATTGTGCATTCTTCTTCTTTCATGACATAATGAAAGGGAAGGGTTGCATTTTAAAGCTCTGCAACATTATGAAACTGCGCTAGTGTCACACTGTTTGCAGGAAGCCCACTGCCTCATCACAGCTATATAGATACGTACAATGACAATGAAAAATTAGCATTAATAGCTCAAACAGTCAGTGCATAATATATCTGTGTTGTATACAAACAAGCACACAGATCTGCCTCATTGCTTCATGGTACTGGGGGAAAAAAAGTCACTTTCACACACTGGTTGTTTACTATGTAGTGTTACTCAGTTGAATAGTAAGCAGGATCTGAGACATAGTAAGTTAGCAAGTAAATCACAATTGGCAGGTTATTTCAGTCACACTGTGGTAAATTCAGATAATTCTAATGAAGTCACTTGTGCTGCTCCAGACTGACCCACCCATAAGCAGAGTGGGACAATCCCAGTGTTCATTTAGCAAACTGGAGAAATACACTGAGATATTTTTGCAGATAGGGTGAAACATAACTTACATCCTTCATTAATAGTTTCTATTCGAGATATTTAATTAGCATTATGATAAAACTAACCAAACTGTATCTAGTGCAACAAAGCATCTAAATTGCCTTTGCAAGCTGAGCAGTTACACCTCTCTAACAGCTATGTGACCACTTGCAATTCTAATGGCTGGTCTAGCAATTAAAGCTCTCTCATTAATCACTACTAATTAACTCCATTGATCCCTAGCACTATGATTTCCACATTAAAGCATGCTGCAAGAAGCACCACATTTGTTATGATATAATATTCAGAGGAAATGAAATAAGAGAAGTGCTGTGTCAGGGGACTAAAATACGATTTAGGCCAGGATGTGAAGTTACACCTAAAAGTGTTCATTGATTAGCTTGCTTGTCTTAAATTGAGTCTGCTCTCTTAAAAAGGAAGCCGCAACTATTTATTACATGGACATGAGTATGAAGGGGAAAAAAAACCCCACACAACGTTTAACGAATGGACTGCAAAGATGCTGTGCAGGTATGCTACTTCTGCATCAACTCTATCACTTCAAATAGCCTGAAATCCCCACATGTCCTGAGGTGGTTAGTGCTGACTGTTGGCATTGCAAGTCACGCTGGTCAGGGCTTGGTGCATCGCTCTAGGACGCAGAATAGTCATAAGCAATAACCAACTGCTATAGTCCTGGATGTACCACAGTAAAGACAAATGTTTGACTTCTCTTAACACTGTGAAACTACTCACACATGCTTGGCTACTGTGACAGCTGAAACCAGGACAGACACCCAGCAAGTAGTTGGAAGTACCAATTGAAGGTAACTAATGTATGTAAGTAAGGTTTTAAAAGATATTAAGGTTCTGCATCTGTAACTCTGTAGGAATGGGATGGGAGGGGGGTATCAGGGGTGATGAAGATTTTGTTTCTCTTAAGAGGTATCTGAATTTTACATCATAAAATGCACAAGATAATACAAGAACTACAATTCTAATCTGGCACAAAGACAGTCTCTGCAGATAGTATAGCCAATCAAGAAAGAGCAAACTATCAAAAGGAATTAGTTAGCCTGTATTATTAAGCTAGCTTGCGCAGTTAGATCAATATAGCTTTGGCAACATACTTCTATGCCAGGAAAGACAACAAAAGCACATGCTTTCATTGCAACTGGATGTTCTCAAGAAAATATGAGCAACTGTAGTGCAGAGAATTGAAGGAAAAAATATTATTTCTTAAAACACTATTTTAATAAACTAATGACATGAACTGATCCTAGGGGATCAAAATGGTCCTGCTTGTCACTTGACACTGATTTACTGTATCAACTTCAATAAATTGTATTTCCCACACAGATCTCAGGCTTTCCTCCACTTAGAAATCTGAAAACTGCTCATAGAGATTTTTGTTTATACGAAGAGCTGGGGAAGGGAGCTCAGGATTCCAGGGTGTGAATGAGCAGTTTCCAGTGTAATAAATTACCAATAAATGCACAGATAAATTGGGTGAGCAGAAAGTTCTGTGTATGGCAAACCTTTTCATCTTTTTCCACAGGCAACTCACAGATGGTTTGAAGGTGACACTGCAAAGCACATAAAAGAACACACTTTCCCCTGAACTTCAGCTTAAAAATGCCAGCTGAAAAAGCAGCAAATTCATGGTGTGCGGGAGTCACTGAAGTTCTTCCAGATCTTCCATGAAGGCTCTGCTTAGCTTTCTAAACAGGGAACGTATACAGAGGATGTACTGCATACGGAGCAACTCATTGATGGTGCAGCAGCCAAGAGAGTCCAGTAAGAATGATATCAAAGCAAACACATGAAGATTTTCAAGATCAAAAGTTGTTAATTTGTGAAGTAAATGCTCAGTATTGTCTCTCCACTTCCTGCCTCTGGATGACACCCATCAACAAGGCTGCCTTTGTGCTTTAAGTTCTGCTTAGTTGTACATTAATGCACTAGATAATACTGAATCATCTGTTCTTGCCTGCAAGAAGCAGGGAGGATTTATAGCTGTACAGCTGAAAGTTAGAGGTGATGTGTATGGGCAAGGCTGTGTGTACAGAGCGATGTAGTGGAGCTTTCCACAGCTCCTTTCAGTGTACAAGGCACAAAGCAGAGAACATGTTGAAATAAAAGAAATGTAAAGTCATAAATTAATGTCCTTTCAACACAAAGACAGATTTTGCAGAAAGCTGCCTCTTATCACATTGTGCTCAAGCAAACCAAAGATAGAGCAGAAGCTGAGTACCTGTTGTTTGGACACAGTGAGTGAAACAAAGGTTAAACAAACTGACTTACAGCTTCAGGGTGCAGGTGCCATCATTCAGTTAACATTGAGATATATATGATGTTAAAGCGATATCTTTTGCAAATCTTCTCTGTAGTCTTGAGATTTCTGTATGTGTTTCAACTTGAAAAGGTACAGCTAGATGCTGTATATATCAGAGCTCAGGTCAGGAGTTCACTTACAAAACTCTCTCCATTGATATCAACAGGACTTACGGGTCTTATTACAAAAAAACCCTTATATTTAAGTGCTTTCCTGTTGACCTACAAATTGCAAAGTATTGCCAAAAATCCACCCCAGGGGAGTCTCCTCATTCAGGGCGCACATTCATATTGTAGTCACCCAGAGAACCTGCATGGACTAATCTGGGAGTGACCCTGTATTCCCTATTTTGGAATTCAGAATAAAAATGACAGCATGTGCCTAAGAAGATTAGACTAAAATAATCACCAACCTCTTCCCCTGAGCTACTGCCTCAGTGCAAGTTTTACCTCAAATTAAGTGAAGATCCATTAAACCCATTTGTTCTATCCTTGCTTCATAATAATAACCCATCATCAGACATCCTATCTGCAGTCTTATTCCAATCTCAGAAATTCAGATAGTATCCAGCCTGCCATACCATATATGCATTGCTTTGGCTCTTTTGTTCTCAAAGGCATTTTGAGGTAGCTTCTACTGTAAAAAGAAACAGAACAATGGTATGCCTTTGACAGACTGGAAACCAGCAGAGGGTAAGATGAGCAACGCCTGCTAGCTAGAGAGGTGGACAAAACAGGAGCTTTTGCCAGCTCTACAGAATGTGGTACATTTGCCCCAGGACAAAAAGATGCTCCAAAACAACATAGTACAATCTTTGTTGTGCAATGAACTGAATAAAGAGCTGATATTGAATGACATTCCATCTAAATCAGAGGAAGCAAAGAACTGACTTAGCCAGGAAGCACCTGCTTGGCCTTCTTAGTATGTATCAAACATCTTACAGTGATCCATGTCAGAGGAGGCTCCTTTCTTTAATTCAGAACAATGTAAACCCATCAGCTAAACATCAAGTTCTTCAGTTAGTGTTATTCTGACCTACATCTGTCCAGCAACGTGTGCCACCTTCTTCATATAAGTATTTGAAGTCTCCCTCTGCAAAACCTGACTGGGTGTGCTGGTAAAGACACTGATAAAGAATGCTTTAGATATTATCATCATGCAATTAGCAGCTTCAAAGTAGCTTTAGATAACAAAATGAACATTTCCAAGACCAGGGCACAGCTCTGTGAGGGAAATTTCACAAATACTCTCACTTTGATCTGAAATTGTTTAACAAAGTTGCCATGGGCAAATTCACCTCTGTAACAACACTCTGCTGCTCGAATAAAGCACACTGCAAAGGTCATCAATTCCTGACACAGATGACAGATCTTCAAAACCTACCGTGCCCGAGCACTAACCATCCAATTCCTGGGTTTGCCCCTGATTCCACAAGGTTCACAATCCAAGTCTGTATTCGATACGCACATTCCAGTATAACTTGGTCTATGTAGAACATGTTTTGATTTCCAAATGCTAGAAGCAGAAGCTGAAAAAATAAATCAAAAAACCACTTGCCCAAACTTTATCTCCTCCAGTCTGTTCAGATAAAGAGTTTTCTACCCGTTTCTCATCACAAGTAACTACACCACTATGTCTTCATCATCCACATTTGACACAAGAACTAACAATTTGATATCTGACTGTAAGCTGTCTCCATCAAGCAGACAAAAGCAGATGAGATCTACTAAGGTTCTAAGGATCTAAGGTTTTTAACTCATTGCAGGTTAAAACAATGGTAGCAGCTGGAATCTGTGCCCTTTTCCAACATTTTCTGCAACAGAACTTAGTTTTACTGAGGCAAGTGGTCATGAAGCGTTTAAAGTAAAATTAAGAAACATTTCCATATTATGGAATAAATAGAAATATTTTATAAAGCAGAAAACAAATTGTTCCTATTAATATTGTTAAAAGTTTTTAGCTTACATTGGTGCCACATAACACAAGAACAGCATGGAAAAATTGTGAGAGAGTTTTATGAAATCAGGTAATTGATGTCACACTTAAATATGTTCTGATTCTAGTTGAGTGAACAGAGTTTTACCACCAGTGATTTTGCCCAGCTCTGCTACACTCAATCACCAGAGGCTCAGAGCAAATGAGCATGTGAGTTACAAGTGAAATATAAAATAAGGTGCAAATATATTTGCATTAGCTGTATGTATGAGAGATGTTAATCAAAAAAAGGTATCACACAGCTAGCATCTCTGAAGAGCAAAATATCTTGTCCCTGGAAGATATTATTGCCATTCACAGTCTCATGCCTAAGTCGCAAACTGATTTCATTTCTGTCCTGGAACAACACTGCTGCCAAGGGAGGAGGTCACTGAGACTTTTAAAACGGTTAGAGAATATTGATTTTACTAGTTCAGAGCAGAAAGCGCCACAGTTCATGAGAAATACATTAATACAAAAAAATCCTTACCTTTGGTTTACATCTTTGTATTTTTGGAACAGTGATCAGGATGGGTTTGTATCGTGGTAGATGGTTAATATTACATACTAATTTCAATACTTCTAAAAAGTCTGATGGGATGAGCACTAGGTGCCAATCCCACATGGCTCGCTGACAGAACAGAGCTACACTTGCATCAGAGTGAACCTGAATGCACTCAAACAACAACATATAAATTGCAAGACAAATTAACAGACTGGTATCTTTTCTAATTACATATCTTGCCAGTGAAATAAAGATTCATTACAAAAGTGACTGTTCAGGTTTCTCAACAGACTTTTTAGCAGCAATATTATTACTGTTTACATTTAATTAATAGTTCTAGTTTTAAATGGCATTGTAGGTTAACGAAATTAAAACATATTCTTTCAACTTCCATTCAGGAAATTAAAAATAATTCAATAAATAACACATTCATTAAAAACCAACATGTAGGTCTCTATGACACATTATTCCATCAGTTCACAAAATATAGTGGAAATTATAAGGTTTGTTAACATATACAAGTCACAAAATAAAGCAGCATCACTGTAGAATGTTAAAAGGAGAAACACTGGAAAAATTAGCCTGAGCTGATCCTATATATAGTTTGCAAGAGATTCACTTCTATTGCCTGAGCATTTTGTAAAGGCAACTAACATACCTGGTCTGAAAGCAGTTAGTGGTACAGCACAGACAGCAATGACAACCCAATGCAACCAGACAGCTTTTTTTTCCCCAAACACACAAAATGGTCAGTTTGGGAAAACACATCTAAACACTGAGGACTGGAACGACCTGCTGCAATTATCCGCTCTGGTGATTTCTTTCATTGTATGATCAGAACCAACTCAAGTAATTAATTGTTTTCTTTGCAGCAATGATCAGCTTTCCTGTCAGATTCTTCAGTAATGTTTTCTGCCTATGCTCATGACGTTCCCCTTAATTAAATGGCCTGATCCTCCTCACCTGTAACACACACAAGGACTCGGCATAGAATGCAGAGCTTATTCCCATAATCAGTAAGCAATATGAAGAGAAAATCTAACAATAAATGCAAATACCCTATATCAGGCAGCCCAACCACATCTAAAACCAATGTTATTTTTGGTTTCTAGATCATGCCCTGCATAAAGCTTCTCATACTTATTAATAATGTATATGTTCTATATTCTCTTCATTCCCTGTAGCTCCAATTTTGCTGTTCTTTTCCTACATCACTAAAAAATTATTTGGTACTTATAAATCATATTGTAAGGTCTCACGTGGTAATCATAATTTTATTTAGGTGGGTACCTTGCGGTATTGATGTAGGGGTTTTATTCTGTTGTGTGCTTAGAAAAAGACACATGAATTTCCATTAATGCTACAACTCTCATCAACTTTCTTATCAACTGAATACTGACCCAAAGATTTAAGAGAAGCTGCTACTATTCCAATTGCTGTCACATGTGCTACACCACCTGATACACCTAGCTAAGTATATACCTACCATGAACACTTTTTGTCAACAATGTGGAAAAAAACTGGCCTTCCTTTAACCAAATGAAAGAAATACTCACAGAACCAAACCTCCATAAAATGTACTGAATATTCAGATTTTATATATATACACATGCTCATGCACACAGATTCTTCTGAACGTGTGTGTATCTATCTCCTATTTTCTCCCTAAATGACCATGCTCCCAGACCCAAGAACAGTCTTTCTAATTACATGAAGAATTATACAAGAGCTTAACTTTCCTAAAGATTTCTCCCATCTAATAGAGGATTTCAATAGGAAATAATTCTTAATGATGACCAGAACAGCATCATTCTAAGCACTGCAAGATTTCAGATGATGGTCCAAAGATAATTTGCTGTAAATCATCCTACAAATTATTTCTTCATTATCAAAAGAGGATATAAATAATGCAAATTTGATGTGCTCATCCTGCCAGTTCTACATTTATATCCAAATACCCAGTTGTTCCCTGAAAACATGAGGGTCAGTGAACCTAGCAAATACACCCATCTGTGGTATGACTATTGTATTTTAAATGACTGGAAAATATGCATTTCCATGTTCTGACATCAGATACATACATATACACCTGCTACAGGAAGGTATCTTTTAATATTCAATTTGAGGCTTTGAGAGCACCAAGTGATGTATTTTCTTCTTGATTTACTGATGCATTAAAAGGAATTATGCATGTAAACTTGGCCACAGCAAGAAGAGACCTTATGTCTTACACTAAGTTAAATTTGATTATTCAGATAAAGTTTGAAATTAAATGAAAGCAGCACCAGGAATAAAAAAAAAAAAAAACTAGATTGTGACTCTAAATAAGAGGAAAATGTTCAGTAATGAAATGTTTCCACCTGAAATCTTACAGCAAAAGCAATTCGAATGGTCAATAAAGTTCTAAGTAGTTCATAAATACAGCAGATGTATTAATGCCTGCTTTTGTTTCCTTCTCCCTGGTACTGGCTTACAGCATTTCAATCACTCAGGTGACAGAACAAGGGTACCACCACTGGTACTATTTCATCTCATCATTTTAACTGCTCCATAGGAAAAGGAGCCTGATATTCACATAATACCCAATTGAAATACTGATCCCACAACACTGTTGAAATACTGCTGAGAGTGGGCTCGAACAGCACGGAGAAATTTGAGAAGACAGTCATACCCAAGTTGAGAAGAGAGAAGGAATAGACTGACAAAGAGACTGACAAGTGAAAAGTGCGGAAACAAGGTACATACAACTGTGTGTACCACAGCTTAGCTACAAGAGCTGCTGTCAGATACACGGAGGACTCACTCAACACTGGAGTCATATGATCAGAAGATGACTGGAAAGAAAGCTTTTATCTTCTGCAAAATGGTAAAACACATTTAACATGTCTTCGTTTCAGTGAAGCCTGCCTTACTTTTTGTCCTAAATGTTCATTTCTGCACGTCACTGAAGAAACCAGTGCAGCAATAAAATCAAAGGAGACCAGGACAAACTCTAACTTGTAAAGTGTGGGGGAACACAGGGTGCCACAGCACTGGGAGGAGCAGTACCTGGAGACACAAACTATAGGAATATGTACAACTTCTTTTGACAAACCCAGTAATAGACTGGGGATTCATACAAAAAGGAGAGTAAAACACAGGTTAAAAATTAGAAATGCTTTGCAAGCTTCTGTAAGGGAGTGAATCCAGAAAGGTAGTCTCAGTTTCAGATTTAAATCAGTGTATTTCCTGAGACAAAAGCATATTACATTCTTTTACCAGTGGCCCAAAACACAGCACTTGTATGTGTCAATAATTTTCCTCCAGGCACAGGACATTCAGGGAAGGATATTTCTGGCTATTTCTAATTTTGAAGTTATTCATTGGAACAAAGGAAAATGGTACCGAATTATCTCCTAACCAGATTGAGAATACAGCAGCAAAATCAAATCATGGGATGAGTTTCATGCTCTTGCAGTAGGGGGTTAAATTCGTTAAAGTCAGTGGTTTCTCTGCTGGATTACATCAGCTGTTTAGCTCTAAAAGAATATACTAGTATAAACTATTATCAACTTACCAGCAATGTGCCTTTCAGGGGCTGCAAGGCCAGAAAGGAAGACTATAGTTTTAGACAGTCCAGCAAACCAAGCAGGTTCACACACTCTCAAGAAGTCACAGCTCAAAGTAATCAAAAGGTCTGAAATCCCACTAGAACCCTTGAGAGTCCTGGATGTAGTAAACAAAAGAGTCACCAGAAATGATTGCTTCTATCTCCAAATGTTCTGAAATCTGTGATCATTCTTCTTAAACACTAATCACAGTCATCTAAATCATAAACATTCTATTTTCTGGCTACTGCTCTGGTTGATGATGAGCTAAAAGATCATCTTAAGCATCTTGTATCTGCCCATTTATACCTGGAGTGGACCGAGAGCAGCACATCTTGTTTCGCCATTGACTGTCAGTTGCTTCAGTGGGATGGAACTCCAAATGTCAGTTTCCATATTACAAGCCCTTACCAGTCCCAACTGCACTTCTCTGAAACTCTCTCTTCTGACTCAGTGCCATAAGTCACACACAATTAAGGGCTGGGAATCAGAAAATCTCTGCATTTATAACTTCACTTTCTGGAGTTCCAGCCAGCTATAAGCTTGATGAGCTAAGTCTTTACATCTCTGTTTTCCAATATTGGCAAGAACAGGTTTTCCCTGGTATTTATCCTTGTGCTAACTATCTTCACAGGATTCCACAAGGAATTGAGTAAGCTGTGCAGAGATTTGACACATAAGGATGTGTGTCCCCCAACCTTGGCACTACATGAGTCTTGCCAGAAATAGAATGCTGCTGGCAACGCAATTCTTTAAAAAGTAAATTTGGAAGGAGCAACAACTGGTAATTAATTGCCTCAAATAAATGGCTCTGGACTGAGTACAAGCCATTTGGATTATATAACAAATAAAAGCACCTTCCTAGGTGGTAACCCTATTCACAAAGTTGGGAGAAATAAATTGATAAACAAGTTCTTTGCTGTCCTGCACTCTTCTTCGTCGTGAATTGTATGTCATTCAGCCTTCGGCTTTACCTGATTTACACATGCAGATACACAAAAGTCAGCTAAAGACTATCCAACCTTCCCTCCCTTTGCTGCAAGTCAGAGCGGAGCAACACTGGAACCAATTGCCTTGTACTTTTCAAACAGCAGACAGAGAAATGCTATTTCCCTTTGCTTATACTTCACAATGAAAAAAGGTTTTAGGAGTGAACTGACAAAAAGGAGAAAGCCTAATTGCTCCCTACTAGGTAACTGATTGTTGTTGCAGGTATTTGAAAAGAGGATGAACAAAAGAGGCAGTGGGGATTTGGTTTTGTGCAAATAATCATAGAATAGTTAGGGTTGTAAAGGACCTTCAGATCAT
>JBCJKH010016549.1:0-11788 GCA_039877255.1 Loriculus beryllinus
AACAGCCAGGGGGCCCAAACACCCTGCAAAGCCAATGCAAAATGCAATCAAAGAAATACATTCACCATCCTCACACCTATAGAAAACACCTTATCACAGCAAAATACTTTGGGTTAAGATGCTCAATGGTTAAGAATAGCATCCTCCTGTTCTTCACCCATCCTGAAGTACCAGCACAGAGGGTTTTGTAGGTACATCATGGGAAAGGCTGTGACCCCCATGCTCGCACAATGCCTTACTTAGTTGAAGCTCAACGCTTTGCAGTTTATTTAGAACCTTTCCTGCTGATATCTGTACAGGAAGATGAATTCATATTACATTTTTTTATTCATATTACAATTAAAATTTAGCTTTAAGCTGTTGGGGCAGCTGACTGTGCCTTGCAGAGTCAGAACGCTGTGAATGCTCGAGTCCCATCCGCACTCCCCAGTCAGCTCTACATTTCCACTGTTTTCAGACCCTATCCAAAAAACAATGAAAGTTTCCATCTGCCCATTACTAGGGAACTTTTCAGCAGTTTGAACTTTTTTCCCAACTCCAATTTTAAACCACACCTATGAAGCTGCACTGGGAACAAGGCCCTCATTGTTCAGCTGTCCTGCGGCAGCCCAAGGAAGGAGCACATATCTTTGGGGCTTTCTGGGCACAACCTACTTACGGCTGTTGCAGAAGGAAGAACCTTTGTACTCAGAGATCTCTATTAATGGAGGAAAGGCACACTTGAGTATCTGTCAGTGGGGCTCATTTTGAGGAGAGTCACGTTCTCATCAAATCTAAGGTTTCACTCGTAGCAGATTACTATCAGGCAACCTACCGAATTTTAAAAGCATCCTGTTGGCTTCTCTTTTTTAAAGCTTTGATATTCTATTAGTTGATCAGAATCTAGTCTCCCATTAGGTTTCTAATTTAACACACTCTTTTTCTGCTCACTGGAATGACTATTCTGGTCTATGCAATGCTGGATTAGAGAAACTATCTCCATGCATGTGTCATGCACACGGTAACGCTGTGTAAGCCCAACAGCTTCCAGGACCAGTACCAGAAAGGGTCCAGAGTGCTCTTTTCATTCCAGAAAACCTGCTCATGGAAGGACTGTGTACAGTTCTAGTCACTTTAGGGACTCCTTGCACTCTCCTCTGATACACCTGAACTGTCTGTCCCAGGGTTTGTTTAGCCCAAGCAGCAAGAGGGAATTTTGCACCAGAAGCCTGTCAGAAACCTTGCTTTTTGCAGCATTTCAGTATTTCATACATGCAGGGGTATTATGGTTTAGTGTGGTCCAAAGTCTAAAATGCATTTTACAGTCATGTTGTTCGCCTTTGGAGAAAAATATCCAGATTCAAATCCATTGAAATTTTTAGGGTTCTGGGGGATGGGAAGTGCCTTTTTTCTTTTTCTTTTTTTTTTTTTTTCCCCAAGAAAAATCTTTTAGGAAACATTTCTTCTTAGATACCACAAATGTCCGACACAAAAATCAATGCTAGGGCATCACTTGGCAACCAAATTGTCCCTCGGGCCCAGCACCTGGTTCTGCACACTTTTTAAGGAGATTTACTATGATGTCACAGTTCACAGTCACCAGTTACACAGTAAATGCCAACTCAGCTTTGACTCCCCCGGCAACCCTCTTCCCCTCACCCTGGGAAAGTGAGAGCTGCTTTAAATCTTGAATATTTTGACTAATGCTTACAGAAAACATTCATTTCTCTGCTGATAAACTATGCCTGTGTTTTCTAAAGGACCCAGGAGGAATCCCTGACAAATGGTCCCATCTATTTCACCCCAGATACTAACCTACTGGTACTTGCATGAAAAAACGGAGCCAGATACCACAGCACCCATTCTAAACTAATTATTCTTATTACTTTTTCTTAACTTGACTTTAAAAGATTGCTGCTTCACTTGACAGTCAACAAATACGGATCTTGACAAAAATACAGAATATTTCAAACATTTGCAAGAGAAAAAGTACTGGAGTTACAAAGTATCTCAAGTATCTACCCTGTTGTTTTTCAAATCAAAATGCACCAGCATAAAAGTGAGAGGAAGGTGTCTGCTAGTGGAGAATTAATGGTGGGATTAGAGCCCTCAGCATGAACACATTATTATTATTTATTATTCGCCAGCCCCCATACTGTGAAATGAGCCTCAGATGACAGGTGCTTTTTCTCCATTGATTAATAAGGTGCAAACCATATGCTCTGCATTCAGATTTATTCTATGCAGTCACCACATTCTGTCAAAGGAAGGGAGATTTTCTTTGCTAGCATAGGATTACTGCACTTGGCCCAGATTTCCTCATTCAAGCATGGCTCTCCACATTTCAGGGGGAGTTCTGCTGGAGCAGGGCTTAGTGAGAGCAGGATTCAGCTCTATTTTTAAGAGCATGCTGAGACAAATGGCAAATAAACACTGGCAGGGGGGATTCTGAATTACAGGAGGGAAATTTCACTAGAGGGATGCTATGGGACTTTCCTTACAGACACACAAGTCTGAGTGTACCTGAACAAGTGGCAAGGATCACCTTCCCCATGCTGCTGGTGAGGCTTTGAGGGCACAGCTGACACAGGTCAGTCATGGCAGGAGTATAAGGAGGTCAAGAACTATCTTTTGTATCTACAGAACTCATCTAAAGGAGATGCTACTTTCACAAAGTTGCAGCAAAAAAAGAGCCATTATTGCTCCTTCCATTAAGTGTGAGCCCCACAGCATACTAAAGCAAAGGATTCAAAGACATATCTGAGAGGAGCCTGGTGGCATTTCCTGCTCACTGTTTTTAGAAAGCAGATGGCAACAGGCAATCTCTGATTTCACCAGGCTCCTTCACCAAGGGCTACACCAAGCCCAGAGGCCAGTGTCATCACTGCTGCCTACAGGATTCTACCGAGATGGTTATGGGCTTGACAACCACATAGAACTCTTCCACTGAGGTCCCAAGACAAACATCCAATATGAATCTCACCATATTTTCTTTTAAAGTTTTCATAAAGCTTCCCAAAAGTTATACTAGTAGGAAGGAGCCATATGAACTTGGACAGTACAGCTAGTAAATAGATTTCTTTCATGCTTCTGACAGCTCTACACAATTCAGGAGCACAAAACCAAAGCCGAAGCAAGAAAAATAGCCATGAACATCTTATAAACTTTAGGGGCATACCTTTCCAGACAGGGGCTACTCTCCAAGGCAGTCACTCTGAGCCAGTTTCTTTACTGGGAGGAGGTGTTTAAGAAATTAATCCTGGCTGGCACTCATGTACAGCACTAACATGACACTGGCTGTGTGGCACTTTGAGGGCTGGATCCACCAGAGCCTGGTGCTAGATGGAAGCACCACAGCCATGCATCCTGCCTGAAGGTCTTGTGCTGTGCTAATGATTTTGGGGAGAGGCTGGCTCACCAAGAGAGAGATAAGAAAATACAGACCTTATGCATTTCATACAAGTCTGTGCAGACTTACCTCAGTCATCTTTTTCCTGCCTCCACAGACCACTAGTAGTGGCCCAGAAACTCCCCATTACATTTTCCTTTCCATGTGATTGGAAACAAAGCTATTTAGGCCTTATTTTCTCTTAAAAAATTTAGAAACAGTTGTTGTCAAAAACTATGTGACTCATTAAAGAGTACTGCATCTTTACAATCTGTGCTAGGAAATTTAATCCCCTTTTCTTTCCTTCCCGGGACCAAGGCAGTTGATTTACTTAAGCCTTTGTCAGCTTTAACTAAACAAACCATTTTCCTGCTTTATATGCGAGTGTCAGATACTGAGTTGAAGCCATGCAAGCAATTTCTGGAAGAAGTGGCCTTCACAGGCTGGGAACTTTGAGCATGGTGGAAACATATGAACAGTTCAAGACTTCAAACAGAGTCCTTGTAGCGTGATTTAAGATATTGGCCCAGCATGTCAAGGCTACTGCCCTATTCATCAACTCCTTGCTTTGAAGATTTCTAGCATTTAGTAAACAGTTGTGCGATTGAGGGTTGTGAAAACAGCACATATGTTCTACGGATTTCACATGGCCTTGTACATATAGCAGCTACACAACACTGGAAAATAACATTTGACAAGAGATGACAGGATTTTTAAAGTCATGGATATGCCATAAAAAGCGTCTTTCAATCCTAACGGCTTCATAATCAGAACTTATGCTCATGTAGAAAACAGGCTGCTGATTGTAACTTGTCCTGAGTGGCCTGACTCATTTAGCACTTAATTTGCATTTATAGGGAAGCTGGTTATCCAAATTAGGGTTTGTTTTGATCTCATTTTTCTCTCCCAATAGCTACTCACCTACTAACAAAGTGATGATGTGTTCTATCAGACTGAGAGCATACATCAAGGCTGACTAGTTACCACTGGTGTATCTTCTTTCTGCACTGTGGTAAGTCTCTAAGCAGACTATTTGACAACAATTCATTTATGCATTTTATGGATTTCTTCTGCCAATCATCATCTTTGGAATCTCCTCAAAGAACATGTTTGCATGTCCAAAGCCATGCTGCCTTTAGCATCGCCGGCTCCTTGGCACAAAGGATTAATTCTTGCAGGAGTATGTGGTCCACAGGGCTGCTCTGTGCACCAGTCTCTCTTCCCAGGAGCAATTGGATTGATCGCTGAACACGCTACATCCCTTGAAAGTGACAGCCTTACAATGATGCTACGAGGGATAAAGACTAGCAGATCCGCTGCAGTCCCACCCCTTCTAGTCAAATTCCTCATGGAAAATAGGAATACCCCTGGCACTTGGCTTCTCAAATCCCAGCTCTGCCTCCATGGCCTGAATCGTAACAGTTCTGCTACAGAAGATGACACAGCCAGCAATGAGACTTGACTTCCCTGAGTTTCTTAAACAGCCACAAAGTGTCATTTCTCACTGGAATAGCAGTAACCTAAATCCGGAGTGCCTGCCTCTTGCCCTGTACACTGGGGACTATTTTCTTTAGTAAGATAAGCATATTTTGATCACCTTTTAATCACAAAAGAGACTGCATTTTAACACTAGAAGTGGTTGACCAGACTCCCTGGCCCCTTGAGACAGTGTGGTCATTCAGAGTGTCTGTCCTACAGAGCTACTAGATTATTTTTAATGCTGTGGAAGCCTTTCTAACACTGACAAAAAATGTCAGGTCCAGCAGATAAAGCCCTGTCACATGTTCCTCTAGGAAGATGAAGACATGTTTGACCTCTACACCAACAAGAAATTCAATCTATCCCAAATAGCAGCAGCAGTGAGGTGTTTGTGATGTTGCTTCTCTTACCACAGAAGAGGACAAAGGAAAAGGAAAGTTTTCCTCATCAGACACATACAAAACCCCTACGTGGCATCCCTGAAACACAGCTGCACCCTGAGCTAACCACAGCTAATACAAGTTTGCATAAAGAAACCATTTCTATTTAAGCTATATTCTATCACAGCATTTATTTTATCCTGCAGAGTTTTTGATTTTACAGTGGTTTTAAGACTATCGGGATTTTACACTTAGAGAACCTCTGTACAGGGATTTTGTCGTCTGGGCCTGTTGATTGAATCCTACAGAATTATCTGCATTTGAGCTCCACTTGCCTAGGGCCAAGTACACGAATTCCACTTCCAAATGTATGTGCCTTGCTTGGCAGCTCATCAGCCTCTGTGCTAGATTATCTCTGCCTACAGTTTAATTAAAAAATAACCACCCTGCGCTCCCCTCACGCGGGACCGACTGCTGTGAAACACACACGCATACGTGATCCGCTACTTACGTGATACACTTTGCTGGACAGAATGAGCACGGAAAAGGCTCGGAGGAGTTTTCCTGCTGAGCCTTTTTAACAAATGATCACGTTCGTTCACGCTGAGAAAGAGAGAAAAAACACACCAGTGAGTAACTGGCTAATTTCAAGGTAAAAGTCACTGTGTTAAAGTGCCTGGTGGCTTTGACATTGTCAGCGTTTAAGAGGCCTGTAGTATGAAAAAGATATTTCTCTTTCTTTGAACTGCACATTATCAAGAGGAATACTAATGGAAGCTCCTCCTTTTTAAGGCAACTTTGTGTATGTTTACTTTTAGTTAACCCATCCCTAACATTACCATCATTGTGATTTCTGAATACCCAGTGCCTAGTAGGTAGCCATGCCTATTTAATGCAATGCCTACACATTATTACAAACCATATCAGAAGTCTGACATCAAGTGATACAGAACATTAAAAATGAGATTTCTCTTCAGTATTATATACATGTATCACAACAACCACAAAACGCCTTAGAGAGAAGGAGCAAAGCACTCTGACTTAGCACATGGTAAAAGGCTTCTATCACACCTGCAAAATGGCCTGAAGCAACCAAAGGTAGGACCCATGGTTAACTGTCTTCTAAAGAACACTCTTTTTCACCCCTCAGTCTGTAAATAAAACTTTCTAGCCATTTCTTGATTAAAACCCCTTTAGTTTACACAGTTCCTGTCAAAGGTGTGAATAATTATTACTGAATTTACAGAAAGTGAAAATACAAACTTAGGGTGAAAAATACATATGCTTACAGCAGGTTTAATAGATGTACACAAATCATTAGAGACACTCTTCACTCTGATTGTTATTAAAAACACAACTAATTTCATTAAGAACTTTATGCTGAGAATTAAACAATGACAAAGATCCTGGCTTTTCAAACCACCTAATTATATATACAAATCCTACTAAATTCAGTCGGGTTATGAAACAACCTTGGGGTCCACATCTCATTGCATTGGAGCCTCAAACAACTGTTTTATATCAGATTATTTTGAAAAATACATTACAGTCTAGTTTAGTTTAAAGTTCCTCTGCAATTATGTCAGGATTTTTTTCCATCTCATCCTTGTTCCTAACACCAAGATGAAGCCAGTGCATAGAAGGGATCTGTTTGCTAGTGCAGCTCCTTGCAATGTCTTTATCCCATTTGCACTACATTTGCACTGTTTCCATTTTCAGTCTGCTTGTTCTTTCACATCTTTATTCACAAGCAGTAATTCCACTGGTTATGCTGCACATATGGATACACATCTAAATGGAAACCTTGATGTGTTTCTTGGATTAGATTACAAATTCACATACATTTACTATATGGAATGGAAATCGCAGCAAGCACAGCTGCTGCTGTCAACAAGGTTACAACAGCTTTAAACAAACAAATCCCTTTCATTGAAACAGTTTGCTAACTTCAAACAAGAAAGTAACCAAAGAATCTCGAGATGCCTATAATATGTAATCCAGCCATGCAGGCTTATATTCCACTTAATAGTCCATTAGAGTAATATCCAGGCTCACAGTCCTCTGTTCACTGCATAATGAGATGTCCACAAAAGAAAGGGAAGAACCCTTTTATTTCCTTATGGTCTCTAAATTTAGACACCTGAACTAGAAACTTGTACGGCCTATAGACCCCTACTTAAAATCTTTATAACATATCATCATTTTCAGACATTTGGTCTCTTCCCCTCCTTCCTTTGGCACCACAGAACCACACCTGCAAGAGACAGGCTTTCTCTACCTGCAGTCAGTAGTTATTTCGTCTGTATAATATAGAAGTTGATAACAGATTTGGAAGCAAGACTACAGACACCACCCGAGTATCAAACAATCTTTAGGAGCTCCTAGATCATGAGATCTACCTGTATTCAAAGCAGTAGGCTAACAGGTTTTCAACTAAAACAGGGTTACAGCATGGAAGCTGCTAAAAATCCTGGAAGTTCCAACTGGTTAAAAAACAGCTGGCAGTAAGAAAATCAAGTACATACACAAAGAAATCTCCAACTGCCCAAAGCAGGCAGCATAACAGAAAATATGTATTGCAAAGAATCACCAGGTAAGGGGATAGCAAGACAAGAGATCTCTTTCACCTTTAACAGGCTTATATAGTCAACAACCTGCACAATCATTACCAGTTCATTTAAAAACTAGCAATGCTGTACTATGAAACCTCATGCTGATTGTGGACGGCTGATGGGTGACTTGTAAGACCACTGGCTGGTAAGTGTAGTGAAACACTGTCTGAATTTACTGCTGTCCTGTGAATGACAGAAGTGGAATACCTGTTCATTTTCTGCAGGTAAGCAACATACAATTAGTCTTTCCCATCTCATGAGGACTGGAGAATGATTTTGGATTGGTGGCTCAAAAAAGGAATCTTAAACCAATCAAAAGCATTTGTTTTAAGGGACAAATAAGCAACTTGGAGAGGGCTCCAGGGAGACTTTACAGCAGCCTTCCAGTACCTAGAAGAGGCCTACAAGAAAGCTCAAGAGGGACTTTTTGCAAGGACTTGAAGTGATAGACAAGGGGTAACGACTTTAAACTGAAAGAGGGTAGACTTAGATATAAAAGAAGAAGCTATTTACTGTGAAGGTTGAAAGGCACTGGCACAGGTAGCCCAGAGAAGCTGCGGAGGTCCCATCCCTGGCAGTGTTCAAGGCTAGACCGGAAGCCTTGAGCAACCTGATCTAGTGGAATGTGTCCCTGCTCACGGCAGGGAGCTGGAACTGGATGATCTTTAAGGTCTCCTCCAACCCAAACCAGCCTGTAATTCTATGAACATCTGCTACAAAATCCTTACACTGAGAATGGAATTAACCACAGCAGCAAAAGGCACGAGAAACCATTTTTTCATCTGCTTGTCTACCACATAGCAACAGTTGAAGTGTGGGATGGTACCTGCTACAGGCCAATAATGGTTAGCTCCTCAGGCTTCTACATGCAGTGTGTGGAGGAGAGCATGCCGTGAAGGGACTTCTGAACAGGAGGACACACTACAGCTCTAAGGAAGCCAAAGCTTGACTATATTTGATATTGCTAATTATAATCAACAGTTTCAAAACTGAAGTCACACCTGATTTTCCCATCTGGGAAATTATATTGGATTGTATTTATGAAGGAAAAATAACCCTCATGGAAGTATTAGAGCATTTGTGGTTTAAGAACATGGGATGATTAAACAGACTGCAAGTCAAGACTAGTCAAGTACTATAAAATGACCTCTTAGTACATGAGACAAATGCAGCACAGCTCTTCTGAAACAGATGAGCATTTGATTTATGAACTGATACAATGTAACATGTGAAGGGAAAGAAAATTGGTTCTGTGGGATTCTTAACTAAAGTGTTTGCATTGACACCGAGTCCCCGTTTTCAGAAAATGTCTTTGTCCGCTACCAACAATTACGAGAGTGAAGACTTCTCAATCTCCCTCAGACGTCCATGCAAAACTATGGATAACATCAGACTCCCAGGCACCAGGCTTGGCCTCCCTCACAGAAATATTGCTTGTAAATCAATCCCAAGTATCAGCCATGATTAAGTGTTAATTTTGCTTTCCAGTGACTCAGAGCCAGTCCCTAAGTCCTCCTCAGGGTCTAAGGATGGCATCTTAAGAGGCACTGAAGTGGAACGATGAGAGATATTAAGATCATAGTCTGAATACTGGATGTAGTTGTGCTCATACTCAGGACCTCTTAAGTGGTGTCAGAATGGAAGAAATCACAAACTCAGACAGCCTTATGGGAATCAGTGACCTGAAAAGTGACACTGAAATATGGTGGTTAGTTAATGAACTCAAGAGGGGTAAGGGAGAGACACCATCCATCTGTAATTATATGAGGGACAAAGGACACAGACAAAATGCCTTGAACTAAACAAAACAAATAATAGATTAGAACAAAAACTATTACAAAAATGTCCAATTTGGATGGTTACTATGAAAAAACAATTAAAAAAAAAGCCATTACTCAAGTCACAAATAACTCAAACAAAGCAGATGCCATTGTTATCAATAATGAAGAACACCTGAGCCAGGAATACCTTTGCAATGGCTTTCTGAGAGGGTCAAGACTATTTCTGTCTGCCTGGAAGACTATGCTAACAACATTATATGAATCAAAACGTAAACTAAAGGCAACTTGTTATATTGTAACACTATTTTCCCATTCAACAAATACACAACTCTTCCATTTTTGCACCTGAATTGCTCTAAGGTGTCAACAGAGACCTTAATTTTATTTTCCTGTGTTCTCTTCATCCCTCACAAAAGCAAACAGCCCTTAAATCTGGGCAACAAACATCTGGCTTTACACATTCAAATGAGGCGCATCAAAACAAACAGAATAATTCAAAGCTGACCACAAGGTCCCACTGTCTCATTTGCTCAAGTAATTAAAAAAAGATGAGCTTCACCACCAATTAATCTACTGAGCACTAATTAGCTTTAATGAGGATTTGTGGTACTTGGTACAGCTTGACCCAGAATGTCCTCCCGAGTCCCCTAATTGGTTGGTGCCAAAAGCAGGTCTCACAAAGAGGTTAAAGTGGATGCAGGTGTCCTTAAAATTGGATCTTCTCTGAGAAAACATACACATAGCCCAGCTAAAAAATAAGAATTAAAAACATCAGGGCTCCTCTTCTCTTCCTAGAAGTGAACTCTTCAGAAATGAGTATTTTGTTATGACTTACTAGAGGAGACAGAGAACACAGGCACACCAAATGAGCAAAGACACTTAGCTGCCATTGGTTTTAACTTTTTGCCTTTCTGGATTATTCAAGCACATACACACATATAAAACGATATGGTTTGCTTCTTCTTTTCCACTTTCTAGAAGGAAGAAGTAAGGTACCAGTGAATCCTTACCAGGGCTGCCAAAAATGACACAGATAAAAACCAGAAGCACATACATATATCCCTTGCTGCCTTGAAAACATGCAAAGAACCCATGCAGAAGCACAGCTCTTCAGTGCAAAATACCCAATATCTATGGGTAAGCCCAGAGGACAATAAGACATGCAACCATTTTCCCTGTCATATGAATGGCTATGAACCCACTTTCCCTACTGCCTGCAGATGCAGTGGTCCCTGTTTCTTCTATCCTATGGTGCTGCCACAGCATTTAGCAACAAGTAAATCATTGTACAGCTTGGTTTAAAGATAGAACCCTCCAAAGCTTATGCTGAAATTCTGCCCTTAACTCCACAGCCTCCCAGCTACCCACAGGCATTTTCAAATGGAGCAGCATGCAAAACCTTGTTCAGCCTCTTTCCTTCCACTGTCACATACGCTGTTAAACACACTGCTGCCTGAGAATCCCTGGCTAGCCTCCATTCCTCTCGTGTTAGAAGAAACATCTTGCAATGCATTATCCTTGCACTGCAACAACAGAGAAGGAGGGAGGGAGTGAAGGAGGGAGGAAAAGAAGAAGAAATTTTTTTTTTGCAAAATACTCTATGTGGTTTTGGTAAAAGACCAGGAAGTTTCTGTCCCTGTCATCTTTAGCTGGCGATGAGATTTTGAAGAGGTCAATATGTTCAACACTGAAGTATCCTCTTCTCTCCTTTTAAAATTTAGAATTAAACCACAGCCATTCATTTCTTCCATACATTCCAGTTAACTTACACAAAAGCTCATTGTTTCTTTGTTGACATGCTTCTACTACTGAAAGTTACATCAAGACAAAATATGAAGAGCAACAAAAAAGGTATGAGACAGACTTGTCCAGCTTTGACCAATCCTAATCATCAAACTGCTTACAAGCAGACTATTCATTTCCACTTCAGTCTCTTGGTTCTCAAACTCCATTAAGTTTCTGCTAAAGAACCACAGGTTCAAGCACCATGACTTCTCCCTGAGTATGACCTGGCAGAGGGGAATCAGGGGTCCTTCCCTGGCTTCTAGGACACACCAAGTATTCCAGAGCATTTACTCACAATTCCACCTCTCACCTGTAATGCAATGTAACGTTGCTTAAAGGCTTACAGCATCAGCCATGGTCCTGGTGGACAAAGAGCGAGTACCA
>JBCJKH010016550.1:876-15431 GCA_039877255.1 Loriculus beryllinus
CTTCTCACTTGTGCCTTTGGCTGCCCCAGCAGTGCTCCCCAAGCTGCGCCAGGTGTTCACAAGAGCACCAAGGAAGTGGTCTTTTCACATTTGCTCTCCTCTGCCTAAACTGCCTGACATGCTCTTGGTCCTTCAGAGGTGATGCTCCATGGTGCAGAGCAGGGCTCTGCATCCTTAGAAAGCTTCACCTCTGGAAGAGCTCTTTGCTGCCAGTCCATCTGTGCAGGCTGCTGGGGTGGGAAGTATCTTTCACAGGGCAGCAATCACCCCAAAAGAAGGAGGGTTTGCTGAGAGTGTCTTGTAGGGAGCCTTTCATCCCCTCCAAAAAACATTGCAGCTTTTTGAACAGCCACATTCCTCCTCTCACAATGAGGGTACTGCCTTTGCAACTCTGCCAGAACTCGCCATTCCCTGCCTGCTCTGTGCCCTCCTCAGGGAATGCATGCCATGGGCCCAGAATCAGCTCCTTCACTCTGCTGTTCTCTCTGGCTAAACAAGAAATAACAATAAATCTACCAGACCCAGGCAGGGGAAGACTTTGATTTCTCCTGTGTTTTATTTTGCTGCTGCTGCTCTTTAGCAAGCTGTCTGGAGAGCTGAACTGTGGGTGTGAAGAAAGCAGTGGTGCTTGGTGGGCTCAGGGACCTAATAACTTTGTCCTTCCCCAGGTCAGTGCTATTTCCCTGTAGCTTTGTGGAAATGACTTCTCCTGGTGCTCTGTGACGAAAAGTCCTTCTTAATGTGCTGTTGGTGAACTGCAATAGCCAGCAGGACAGTTTTGGAGGGGAGGCATTTTGAATTTTAGTCTGGTTTTGTTCTTTTGTACGTTGAGAGCACGGACAGCATTAGTGCCTCTCTTGTGCTGGAGCCTTTGCTCACGGGGAGCCGTGGTCCCCGCTGGAGGTGGCCGAAGGGATGCGGGGAGCAGGGTAGAAGCCCTGCTGCTCTGGCACAGGCCGGGCAGGGGACGTGTTGCATGCACAGAGGAAGACTTCAAGGGCCAGGGGCAAGGGAGCCCCAGGCTGCGAGAGCCGGTGCAGCCGGGCAGCAGAGCCCTGGGCGCTGGCAGCCGCTAGGTGACACCAGCTCACCGGCCACCACCGGCGGAGCGGAGGGAGCCGAGTGTGGGAGCTGCGCTGGCTCTGCTGCCGCAGGAGATAGGGGCGGCGTGGCAGGGAGGGGACGGAGGGACCGTGGTTACAGGTAGCATGCACCAAGCATGCTCAGAGCAAGTCTCCATTAGTAAGAGAATAACCAAGGATGGTGCTGTGCGGGAAACACTGGGAGCAGCCATTCTTTGGTACACTTTTGCATTTGGGGAAATGGACAGCACAGGCGCTACAGGTGATGAGGGCTAAAAATCTGGGCCTTGCATAAGGAAAGCCCAAGTAAGAAAGTACTTAAATAAACAGAATTTTTTCAGATCTTCTGGGAGTGGTGAGTTTCATGCAAAGCAACCCCAGAAATAGTTGCTATTATCTGGGAGAGCTACTAAAGGACACTGAGGCATGGGAAGACTGTAAAATGCAAGCCTTGTACCCATCCTTTGAAATGGGGATGAGGGTCAAAAGCCTGGAACTGCTGACAGTTAAATCTTTCACCCATCCACCCACCCACCACTCAAAAAATGCTGACACAAAGAATCTCACTACTTGTAAGCAATGGAGATGAGCAGGGGCCATAAAGATCTCTCAAGAACAGAATCTGGTTTGATCTTTTTCTATGGCAGAGTAAGAGCATGGTGAAGAGTCCTAGCCATTATTTAAGTGGGTTTTAAGGATGATGTAGATGGGTGTTGGGTAGATACTAAACCCATTGGATAATTATACCCAGAAAGTTATCTGTGGTTCACTGTTGAAAACGGAGGGGTCTGTTGAGTGAAGTTCAAGGACATCTGTTTCGGGTCTAGTTTTGTTCAGCATTTCCATTAATGTCCTGGATGACAGAGGAGAATGTGCACTTGCTAAATCTGCAGATTGGGATGTATCCAGTGACAAAGTTACTTGCCTAGCAGGTCTTTAGAACAAGCAAGACTGCTAAAACCCACCTGCTTGGGTTGCAGTACCAAGGAGGTACAGCTAGGGAGGTACTGGTGACATGTGAGAGGTCCTGAGAAAGTCTGTAGGACACCTGCTGTATTTGTGCTGGACCAGAGACCATGATGTGCAGGTCTTGGACCTATGGGGAGGGAGCCAAAATGTGGGGGGCTGCACTGGCTCAGCTGCATTAGGAAGGCAGGTGCATTTGAAAAGCAGCAGACCTCTTCCAGAGCTCTGTTGCCAACTTGCTCACGTTATTTGCTGTTGGCCATCTCTGGTGTCTGTACATTTTAAGGTTTTCTGGAGGTTGTGTCATTTACTTGGTGCCATTGTACAAAGCACTCTCAGCTCAGAGCTCATGTGTGGTTCACCATCTGGTCTGGATCCTACATGGTGCAATGACTGACCACAGAAACAGACCCCACAGTCTTCTCCATACAGGATTGGGAAAAAGAAACCTGACCCAACTAGCCAGCCTGCAGAGCCATTGGCCACATGTACCAGCTGCCTCATGTGGGTAGTGACTGAGTCTGCCCTGCTCAGAAATCAGACTGGTCAGGGGTAACATCGATTCAAACGACTTCATCGAAAACCTTGGGCTGAAAAATCAACACCTAAACTAGGTCTTGACTCTTCCCCGACTGGCTGCAACAAGGAGATCATGAGGACCATGTGCTGAAATTGGCCTTCTGCTCTGTATGTTTGGCCATATCTTTCATCAGCTGAACCCTGCAACAGTCAGCAGCAGCCATCCTTGTACACCCCCACTGCAGCTGAACCTTACCTTCTCTGTGGGACATGTAGAGGATCTTCACAAGCATAGTATCAATACGGAGAGCAACAAAAGCTGCACAGAAACTGCTCAAGGCAAAGCACAGCTACTAGAGCCAGTTAAAAGGGAAAGAGGAGCTCCAGTTGCTCTTAGCTTCAGCTGGGGAGAAAAGAGAGAATTTTCTTTCCCTCCATGGACACACCACTCAAGAGTCTCCTTACAATGTCTTCTCCAGGTGAACTTGCATCTTTATGAGAGATGCTTGTTTTGGCTTTGCCATGTTCCCATATATGTTTGAAATCAGCACAAAGTGGAGGGGCAGGATGCCTGTGTTGGGTCGTCAGGGAGGAGTTGCACTCAGCTGGGACAGGCTCAGTGGAGGAGAGGACATTAGAGAGAAAGCCAGGCCTTTCTTTATGGGGAAGAGCAATAGCAGAAAAGGGAGTAAAGCACAGTAGTACTAAGATGACATGTGTGTTTGGTGGGAAGGCTGCTGGATGGAGGCTCCAGCTCAGAGCAGTAGCACTGGCACCCAGTGGCAAGGTACAATCCAGGTTACAATGAATGGTCTTGTCTTAGATGTGCTACATCTGTGTTTTAGATGTTTACGCTTGATCTTTGAGTGCTCTTTGCAGACAGGGTTGTGCTTCCACTGGTAGCTGTTTCAGTGCAGGATAATTTGGCTCCCTTGTTTTGGATTAGCTGAGAGTAAAGAATAATTTTGTTACAGTGAAGTTGGACTAACATTGGTGGCTGCTTTCAGCATCTGCTCACCAATACCTTCAGCAGCAGCTGCTCCCTGTGGAACAGTCTTTGGCAAGGATTGAGTGGTTCATATGCTTTGCTTGTGAGCAATCTCTTACTATGTTCTAGCGAGGATCCCTTCTGAGAAAAGAGCATTCTTCCTCTCTGCATGATAAGAACGTACAAACCTAGTTTATACCAGGTTTGTTTGTCCCGTTCATTCAAGTAAAACAGTTTGTCATGGTGATGTACTGGGTTTTGGGGTTTTTGTGTTGGTGTTTTTTGGTTTTGTTTTTCCTGAGAGGAAAGTAAAATATAAGGGCTGTGCTTTCCCCTTGGAGCATATGCCTGGTGAAGAGAAAGGAGGCTGCACTGGGTAGGGATGTCCTGCTCCTATGCTACATGTGGAGCTTCCTTGGGCCCTTGGAGCAGCCAGCTGCATCCCTCTGCACTGGCTGAAGCAGCAGGATCCCATGGTGCATCCCCAGAGAGCCACAGATTATACAGCTTTCCCAGCAGAAATTGCACCAAGGCAGGCTAGCAGCAGGACAGGATAGCAGGGTGGGTTGCTGCAGCTGGCCTCTCCCTTGGGAATGGCTTTTTGGAGCAGGAGTGCCTGGAGGCACTTCCCTGTCCTGGGCTGCAGAGCCCAAAGGCACTGGCCCCATCCAGCACTGTAGGGAAACCTGAGCCAGGAGAAGCTCAACTCTCCTGCTGCAGTGGGTGCATGCAGACAGGGAGCAGGGAGGGGGCTTGGTTTCCCCTTCAAGCTGTGACTGTGGCTTTTGCTGTCCTGAGGGATCAAGTGTTTGATTTGTGAGTGAGGAACAGAGATGGCTCCTCCAAGCCTCAGGCCCCTGTCCCAGCTCAGGCTGCCTTGTGCTGATATTCCCAAGGATGCTCGCTCCCGCCTGGGCTGCTGGCACTTTATTTCAAAGTCTTCAGACGCAGGTTCATGCTCTCAATAACCAGACAGGCAGATGCCTTAAAGGGATTGTGCCAACTTTTATTTTATTATCTTGTTTGGAAATGGGATTTGGAGAAGGGAAGGAAGGGAAGATGTGCAGGGGGTAGCTGATTGTTGCAAAAGGGGATGCTTTGGATGTACACTGGCAAAAGTGTTCCTGTCTGACTGGAAATGACCGAAGCAGTAAAGCATGACAGGCAGGATGTTGCCTCAGTGGATGTGCTTGCTTTATGGGGTTTTTGGTTTTAAGGTCTACATTGTAAACTATTTCATGTACAAAACAAAAAAGCATATTTTAATGTCTATATATGTATTTGTATATATATGAGATATATACACACACATATTCTTACAACTCTCAGGTCCTAAAGGCTTCAAGTCTGAAGGGCTATGTGTATATATGCATTATAAAGAAAGATGCCAACCAACTGAGACAAGGCTTTCTTTACTGGCTGTGTGATAAATACGTGGGCAAGATGCCTTCATCTGAAATCTTGCACGTGTGCAGGCAGAAGGGGTCATCCAAGCACCGAATGGCAGCGCGCATTGCCCTGTTCCTAGCTGTTCCCTTGAGGGGTGGCATCAGCCCTGTGGGGCTCCGAGGGGCAGATAGAAACACATTCAATTCTGCTGCCCGTGGGTCATGCACCCTACACGTCAGAGCTCCTATTTTCCCGTAGGGCTTCCAGTAGACTGTTTTGGTTTCTTTACCACAAAGGAGAAGGTTTGGTGGGCAAAGAGGGGAAGGGGTTTGGGAAGGGAAAGACAGTCAAAATTCACCATACGATAGTTAGACAAATCTTCATAAAGGTCCATCTGCCTGCTCGCCTCTCATTCTTGCTCTCTCGCTCTCTTGCTCTCCTGCGTTCACTCTCATTCTCTGCAGTACGTACGCTGTTGTAGGGCTAAAGGTCTCCTTTTGTCAGGCTAAGGTCAAGTCCCTGGTTGGCAGAGGGCAGTCCTTCATACGGGCCTGTCTACGGCGTATTGGCAAGGGCTCAGATTGGAAGCTGCCGTCTGCACTGCCGGGTAGGTGAAGTTAGCGTGCTGCTTGGCCTTCAGCCGCAGGCTGGCCAGGCTGGAGTTGCATGTGTCCCTGTACATGTAGGGGCTGGCTGTTGAGGCGTAAGGACAGGCACTGGATGAGACAGCAGAGTTGAGGCTTGGGCTGTTCAGGTTGTTGATGTTTCCCAGGTTGTTGAGGCTGGAGGCCGGTACTCCGGTCACTGCAGAAGGGACCATGGATGAGGGCATGGTCATTGAGGTGATGGAGCTGGGTGGGGAGAACATGGGCTGGGAGGAGAGGGGACTGACGTTCATGGAGTTGAAGAATGGGAAGCTTTTGGCTGAGAGTGGGCTGGTGGCGAGCCCCTTGGTGGCCCAGTTGTTGTAGGAATAGCTGGAATACATGTCATCGTAAGGCTGCATCAGTCCATTGAACTGGGCTCCGAAGCTGTTCTTGCACAGTTCAGCCTGTTGGTTCCTCTCCCGTTTCCTCCACTTAGCTCTGCGGTTTTTGAACCAGACCTGTGAGAGAGAGAGGGAGGGGATGGGAATCACTCCAGGCTGTCCCTGGAAGGGGCCTTGCCCTGGTCTCTTTGCCCAGCAAGGCAAGAGCTGTTGCAGGGCTGGGGATGCTTCCCGGGAGCTGGGAGACTGAGCATGAGGAAAGGGTTGCAGCAAGATGTCTGGGCTGCAGGTTCATCTCCCAGCAAGAATCACCACCTTGATCAAAGCCCAACCACTGCCATTTTACAACCCAAGAAGTAACCCACCTCACTCAACCAACAGATGCCTTTTATATGAGGAAAAGGGAGGAAAATACTTGCTGTATTTCTGAGTGACCACAGCCCAGGAGGAACAGTTTGGGTTGTGTGACCTGGGAGCAAAGTATCTGGGGGATGTTGTTTGAGAGCTGCTGAGTGGAGGAAAGAACCTCTCTTGTTTTGACTTCCCCTCAGGTCCAGCTTGGGGTGAGGTGTTAGAAGTCTGTCTTCTAACAGGAAAATCTGTTGGTATTGGAGTGACTCAAACAATATAACTTCCTAGAGCATGGAAGCTGCTGGAAGGCTATTCATGGTGCTGCTAACTCATATTTCTAGTAGCAGAGAGAAGCTCTGATTCCAGCTGGAGCCCTGCCACGCTATGCCTGTGACTGCACAGTGGTTTGGGAACCCCAAAGAGTGACCTCCAACAAAGCTAAGGCTGGGGAATAATGCCACTGCAAGGAAGGGGTCTACTGGGTCAGGGCAGCAGCTAATGGGGTTCTGTGGGGCAGACCCTGGACTTTGCATCTCTCTGTGTTATTGCAAGGTGGCACTGGATGGGGACACACCACCAGCATGGAGTATGTATGTGGCTGATGTGTCAAATTTTAGAGCCTGGCAAGGAGTTTCTAAGATAGAAAATTTTCTGGTGCCCCTAATTCCTTCCTTGGTTCGTGGAGAGCTTGGCGGCTTGTATCAGAGCTGGCTTCCTCCCCACTGGATGAGGCCCAGGAAGGTGGGAGGGCTGCAGTCCTACCCGCACTCGTGCCTCCGTCAGGTTGGTCCAGACTGCAATCTCCTCCCTGGTGCTCATGTCTGGGTAACGGTTTCTCTGGAAAGTGGCTTCCAGCTCCTGGAGCTGCTGGCTGGTGAAGTGCGTCCTCTGCCGCCGCTGCTTCTTCTTGAGTGAGCCGTCTTCAGGGTTGGAGTCGTCCGTCTGGTTTTGCTGGGACTTCTCAGTGTCTGCAAGAAACAGAAAGATGGGAGAGATCTCCTGAGTTAACTTGAAGGCTTGGATGCATTTGGAGAGCTCGTCCTTGGGGCAGCCAGTGCATGCCACGTCCCCATCTGCTGTGGCCACCAGCAGCTTCAGCTGCATCTACAGGAGTGGTCCCATCTCTCTCCCTTGCCCTTGTGAGCAGGCATCCCCCCGGCACCAAAACCAACAGCTCCTTGCTGCAGCACAGCTTGCTCTTGTTTAACTGCTGTAATGGATGTCAGCTTCCAAGTGATTGGATTTGGATCTCCCAAGCTTCCAGTCTCTGGTTTTCATTGATCACAGTCAAGATAGATGACAGTGACAGAACTTACTCAGGCCAACAGGTTCTTACTTTGCTTAAAACTCTCTGCCTAGGTTCTCTTCAGAAAAAGTGAGCAGAAACTGGCATTTATGACACAGCAGGAGATCCATAGAGGTTTTGAGGACAAATAATGGGAAAAGTCAAATTGCCAATGATAGCAGGTTGTGGCTCTTAAAAATTCATGCTTCTCAGATTTAGTTAATTTGTCCTTCCTCCCTTCTTACTCATCTACGTTCTTACCTGGGTGCACATCCATTTTTCAAAAGCAGGAAAAGGCCTCTCCTAGAATTTACCATGAGGTACTCCAGCATCTCCCTGTCCTTCCAACCAACCCTCCTAGATCCCCCTCCTAGAAGCAGCATCTTTCATTTTGTGGCCCTTAAGTGAACATCCTGAAACTCTCCAGAGTTCAACCAGTATCCAACTGAAAGTACAGCTCAGCCTCTTCCCAGGCATTAAGCCCAGGCCTTAACCCTGAGCTTTGGGCTGCTCTGGCTGGAGGTGGGCACCAGGTACTTCCCCATGCCACTGCCCCTCCTGGGGCTGTCGGTACTCTGCAAACAGGCACAAGGCAAATATAAATATCTTCCATTGTCAAAAGAAAATGTCACATTTGAGCACTTGAACAATGGAGGACAACTATAGGGAGGAAAGATACAGCTTGTGTTTAATTCTGCTGGGAACCAGATAAATCACCACAGAACCACCTTATTCCAGAGAAAATAAGTAGCTTCTGATGTTCACCACCTTCTTCCTCTGATCTAGAAGCACAGTGAAGCAGTTCCAACTGAAAATCAGGTTTTTTTGAGGGGGACAGGTGCTATTTTACAGTGGGAAATACTCAGCTAAACTAAGTAAAAATTACTGCAAACAGTTACCAAACTGTTGCATCTGGAAGAAAACCTTTAAAAAATTTTGGCATCACTCTGCTGAGATTCAGATTAAAAGTATTTATTGTTTGGTTGGAATTTTTTAAGTGGAAGCTAGCTTAAAAGGCTTCAAAGTCCAGAAAAATCCTAACATGGAAAATGTATACAGCCCCTTAAAAAGCAGGGAGGCAAGAAAACAGTAACCTGGAATACAGCTGGGTGAGGACAAGTAAAAGGGTTCCTCAAGTCACACAGATATACTCCGGAAAAATACACCCCATGAAAGCTAAATGGAAAAGAGAAAGCTTAAAGAGAGAGGCTGAAAAGCATCTGAGCCTCAAGAGAGAAGGGACTTCGCTGCAGGGCTGTGCTGTACCCAACAGTAGGTGCTTTAATGGAGCCCAGCCCTAAGAGAACCTTGTGCTCCAGGAACCTGGTGCCACTATCCTGTTCCTGTGTTAATTCAGAAAACTCTTCCTGCTGTTCCAGGGAAAACCCCTCCTGCCATCCTCCCAGGGGAGCAATGCTGGAGTCACAGGGAGCATTTGCAGGAGAAGCACACATTTGTCATGAAGGACAGCAAGGTGTAGTCAGAAACAGTTTGTTTCTATGGATGTGCATCGCATTGACTGAAGCAATGTGAGTTCCCCGCAGGGTCCCCGCCAGCCACCTCCGCTTCTGTGGCACGCTTTATGTTATCCACCAGCAAGAAAGCTAATGCAAGGAGAGTGAGCTGGCTCTGGTCTCATACTTGTTCCCATGAACATCTTCACATGGGGATCCCACGTTCAGCAGAACTCTTGGAAGAATGCTCTTAACGTTTTAAGAGCCATTTCTATAGTGGTTCTTGGCAATGAGATAAATCTGATTCCTCCAGCTCAGTGCTCTAAGCCAGTGCTGGAAGAGGGAGATTCCTGCATTACCCATCTCTACAACAGATTAAAAGCGAAGTGATGCCACTGCGTCTGAGCTAGTTATTAGAAATGGCTCAGTACAGATGAAGAGACAACATTTGGTTTGTTTGTTCATCTGCTGAGTCTGGGTTAATTAAGAGCCTGATGCACACAGGAGATGTTCCCACAGGAGCCCCTGACAAATGTGCATTTCCAAAGGGGCTGCTGCGGAGCAGAAGCTGTGCTTTCATCAGGAGCTCCCGCTCAGGGCTGCCCTTCTTCATTGCAGGAAGAAACTACACTGAGGGGGAAGGAAAATGGAGCAAAGGTATCACTGGCTTATGGGCTGCAGCTGGGTGGATAAGCTCACCAAATATCTTGCTTTGCTACTGCTCTTCTTTGTACCTTCTGCTGTAGAACTTTTCATAAATCTTGTGAAGTCCAAGGAGTCCTGACTTTGAACCTGAAAAAAAATCTCTGCAGCTACACATTCCTCTTTTTGATCTCTATTTCTGTACCTGCTACCTGTGGCTCTTCCTGAGCATTGCTTATAGGGAGCATCATCTCTGTTTCAGCTTCTTCTATAGGCAGAGGAAAAGTGCCCTCTGTAAATGGTGCAGAGCTTGGGCATCGCAGTGGGGCCAGAAGCATGGTAATACAGGGAAACAAAGGACCCTGAAGAAACGATGGGCCTTTTGTGTGTTCTGAATCCATATTGAGAAGCAGAATATAGGAAGATGCAGGGCAGCTTCTCACCACATCCTACTTCATCCTTGCTCTCCCCCTGACCTGTGCTGCCTGATGAAACCTAATGGAAGGGTTACACACCACACCACAGAAAGCACTTGGGAAGTCAGACAGCTGAGCCCAGACAAGCAAGGTTTGTGCTCCCTTCCTCAGGATCTCTTACACTGCAGATGAAGGAAAGAGAGGAGGCAGGAGGAGAGGCAAGAGGTGCCAGAAGCGCAACCCTGCCCTGTCCTGGGCTGGGCAGCCCTTGGTGGTGCACTCTGCTCTGCTCTGCCTGACACCAGTGCCCACCAGCCCCTTTGTGCAGGTAGCGCTGGCAGACACCCACCTCCCAGAACCATTTTATTTCTAGACCAAGGCAGTGGGGAGTGACGTAGCCAGGCACCCAGCATTTTATTGTCATCTCAAAATAGACTGTGGAATATATCTTGCTCACGTTCACCCACTCAATGAAACGACTGCGGTCATAACTGGAATTAGCTGCTCATGCCTAATGGAAAAAAAAGTCAGCTCCTAAACTGGCAGCTCTGCAGCGTGCCAGGGTGGGCTTGATCATGAAGGCCACTTGAATGGGGACGACCGCCGTGCATCCAAAGCAGCTGATGAGGAGCCACTAAGCTTGGTTGGGGATGTGCCCAACTAAGGTATGTGTGCAAGGGGGAATTCAGCGGGTGGATTCTCTGACCATAGTTATTCCAGCGTAACTCCCTTCATGATACTCACTCTGGGGAATTTTAATCTACATCATTATGCTTATTAGCTTTTGCATGCGGATGAGCCTGAAGGCTTTACACGGGGAGCAGCAGGCTGTCTACAGCCCTCACCTCCTCTCATGCTGGCACAGGCAGCTTTACGTTGTCCTGCTGCACCCAGAGTAACAAGGGATGGAGCAGTCACAGGACAGATGCAAAATCCAGAGGAAGCCAGCGTAGCTGATTTCTGAGCCAGGTGTGAATGGTGATGTTCCTTCTTCAGAGCCTAATAAAGAATGTGGTAGGCCTGGGAATGGTCAGAGGCAGCTCTGGACAGCAGCAGCTCACTATGGAACCTTGCACCAAGGCACAGGTGAGCAGGATGTCTCAACTAAAGCAGGGGCAAGACAGTACTTCTCTTCCTTATTGCCTGAACCTGGGAAGTTCAGCCCAAGGTTAATCTGTAGCATGGAAAGTTTCAACCTAAGCAATTTAAGCACAGGCTTTTTAAAAAAACAATCAAACAAAACAAAACAAAGGCAGTTTATAACTAGGTGTAGCCTTCTGGGATGAGATCCCCCATGTTGCAGGGATTGCTCTCCTGCTCTGGGAACCTGACATAGGCGTATACAATGAAATCCTGGTTGGACAGTGACCTGGCTTGCCCAGCTCCTGCCTGCCGTGGCTTCCTGCCTGGGCGCAGGCAACCCGATCACTGGGATGGAGCTCTTGCCTTCCCAATGGCTGTCATTGTGATACACACCCCCTGCACCTTCCCCCCCGATTGCTGAGACACTGTGCTGTCACAGCACCATGCTGGCTCATGGTACAAGAGGAAGCTCAGTGGATCCCCAGGAGCACCACATCCAGCTCCTGCAAGCCACTCGCCACCTGGATCCACCTGCAAGGACAGATTGGAGCCTCTCTTGCATCCTGAGCCTTACACTCACCACTGTGGTCCTGTCCTTTGCAGCTGTGCTCGTGTTGAGGGGTTCCAGAGTCCGAGAGAGACAAGGCTGGGCTGCGCGCCTCCGCATCTGCCAGCAGGTTGAAATCCATGGGGCAGGGATGGCTGGCAGAAGAGGTGGAATCTAAAAAAGCAGTAGACACAGAGTGATTAGGGAGATGGATCTCTTGTGTGACCTCTCCCTGCCTCCTCTGGGAGGAACTTGCCAACCCTTCAGGAAAGGTCTGGGAAAAGCAAAGGATCCCTGTGTCATCCTTGGACCTCTTAAGAGTTTCCTAGCTGGAAAATGGACATGCCAGGCTTTCTGTTGAGCTTCCCTATAAATCAAAGATCATCTAGTGACACTTCTATTTGCAGCCTTCAGAGAAAGAGCCTGCAATTTATAGGTGACATTCAGACTGAAATAGCAACACCAGGAGCATGCTGTGTAATAGAGATCTGAGGAAGTGGTTCTGGGCCAGCCGAGGGCTGTTAGCACCTTCCCCAGACATCCTACCTCTCTCATCCTCCCTGCCCAGCTTCCCTCCTCTTTCTCCCTTGCTTCTCCACAAACCGGTCAAATAACGCTGTCCATACAGCACTGATGCAGCTGTACATGCACTCATCCCAAAAGAAAAGCACTCGTGTGCATGGCACTGATAGGAAGACACATCTGTCTGCACAGCCACTACCTCGAACAGGGACCCAGGCAGTGCAAGTCGATTCCTTCAGGGTACATAAGGATCTCAGGAGCCTGAATTAACACAGGAATCACATTACACACCCTTAGGTGCCTGGGAACAAGTGATTCCGGCTGCACCACCAGCTCACTTCCAGCCTTAGGTCATCCTGGCTGAAGGCCAGCTTCAAGTGACTATCCTGTGCCTGTGAGCCACCTACTGTGGCTGGAAGCATCCCCTCCGGTAAGCTGGTGGCACCACTGCAAGCACCACTGGGACTCCTCTACCACCTCTTTCCACATCTCTCTGTCCCAGGATCAATTGTTCTCATCATGCTCTTCCTCAGGGCTACTGCACCCTCCACCTGTATTGCCAAGAACTCAGCCGAGAGCACTGCTTCGTTCTTGACCGCACTTGGACACTCAGGAAGAGGCAGGCAGGAAACAGTAGGTGCTACAAGTCCAGCCACATCACCTTGGAAGGGTGAGCTGGCCCTGTGTTAGCCCTCGATCTGAGTTTCAAATCATAACCCTGCCACGTACAGGATGATGCATTGCTACCAGTGCAGGTGTAAAAGTTTGTAAAGGCTGGACTGCTTCAAGGGGACCACAGCAGCTCCTGAAACTCCAGTCACTCCAGCTAATACCTTCCCAGCTAAGGAGCCTCTCTAAAACATAACAGCAGCTGAGGCACCATGCCTGGATCTGGGATCCCTGGGTTTAGGGGGGTTTGGACCAGGTGTTGTCAGTTGTGAAGTCTGGATTCTAGCTGGTGAAGGATTGCATGGCCCCTCAAATCCACGTGTGTCAGGGAAGCAGCCTGCTGAAGGCAGTATTTCATCTGGACTGCACTAGCATTTAGACATGTAAACAAGAGATTAATCACATAGCTGTTGCACCTCCTTTGGAGGTGGATGACAGTGACTAAGAATGTATTTTCAGAGCTGTCTAAAACCTCCTGTCAATCTGAGCAGGGCTGCCGCCAGGGCCCTTGGCAAGGCTGACCCCCATACCTGCAGCATGCTTTCCAGGCTGTGGTGAGAGGGCAGGGAGCCATTTCTAATGGTTATCTGCCTGGCTTCTGCAGCAGATGTCATTCACAACCCCCAGCAGATTCCCTTGCTCTCCCCTTCGCTTGACCTCCATCCCCAGCCTTTCCCAGGCACTGACGAATCCATCTCTACGCCAGCCTCAACCAGTGTTCTCCAAAACCAGTAACTAATGAAGGGACCTGGTGCCAGTACCCCAGACCTTTTCCTCACTCTGGACTTCTGTGAGAGAGAAGTGGCAGGGGCTCTATCTTTGCTGTGAAGCTGCTTGCTATTTCTACCTCACAGCAAGCCTGACCTCTGATGCCCACCGGCTGTATAAACTCCTGGCAGCAGCAGGGCACAGCCCTGTTGCTTTTTGCCATGTGTATGTACGTGAAGTGATGTGACAGGGGCTGCGTTTTCTTTAATACCTTTGCATGGAGTAAGGGAAGTCCATCTGCTGCTGATATTGCTATGGCTTTTAGCATTACTCTCGGAATTATGCAGAAACGCGCAGTGAATTAATTCCATGGATTAAGTCTTGATTAAGATGTGTGTCACTTTGCTGTCTCAGAATTTATTAAGAGCCCTTCTTGAGGCAGCGGCAGATGGAATTTCTGCCCAATGTTTGTAGATGATAATTTCCCCTCTTCTACAGCCATTTGCATATGATTGCATCTGTCAAGCACAATTTCCTCTTTTCTAGGGCTTGACTCTGTACTGGACCAGATTTAAGGAGGAATTCAAACTCTTGCCTTGCTGTAACTGAAGGACAGTGTCCCCCTGTGCAGGGTACTCTTTGCTTTGAGAGTCCTTTTGCATGTCTAGCATTGCTTTCATCTGTGCAAACTAGAGTGGACTTGGAAAACCATGGAGGAGTATTTTACAGCTGGTTTCATAGGTGTAAATGACAGTACAAGGCTCAAGGTACATTAAAAATTCATGCCCTGTCCTGAACCACACCATTGCTGTGATTACAAGGTTGATCCAAGCTGCTGAGCACAACATAATGTGCTTGGCCTGCCTCAGAAAAGCAGTGGGCACCTAGATTAACAGGTTTTACAGTGTGGCCCATATTCAAATTGAAACGGACTTGTGGCTATGAA
>JBCJKH010016552.1:0-10989 GCA_039877255.1 Loriculus beryllinus
ATGGTTTAGTGTGAGGTGTCCCTGCTTATGGCAGGGGGGTTGGAACTGGATGACCTTAAGGTCCTTTCCAACCCTAATGATTCTATGATTCTATGATCCTTGTCCTGTACTTTTTGCAGAGGGACATAATAGATAAGAGCAGAACTCTTTATTTGAAAGGGATTCTCCAAACTGTGCTCATTGCAGTAAGTAGTGTTTATCAGGAAAACTGTTTAAGTTCACTGTAAGCAATCACTTGATGTCTGTCTTCTTAATGTTCCTGTGTCATAAATGAAGCTCAGGGAAGCAATATTCAAAATCAGGAATGGGAAGTAATTGAAAGTCCGTCTTGATCCAGCAGGGTTCCAGGCTCATAGAAGAGAAATGACTAAGGGTTGCCATATATATAGAATCTATAGCTGACACATTAAATTCCTGATGTGAAAATAATTTAGTAGTAAAGACAATTTCAGGGAAATATTATGTCTATTTGCATTATTCTTGTGCTTCTCTTAGGCATCTACTTAAGGCCACAGTTAGAGTCAGGATTTGGAGACAGACTTTTTGTCAGACAAAGTACAGCCATTCTGAGGTTACTGGTGCATTTGTAAATCTGTAAATCCAGGCTAGGCAAAGCATTGCTGCTTCTTGGCCCTGGTCTTAAAGGAGTTTGGATCTTTATGGAAGAAGGAGGTGGAAAAATCAGGGACAAAGGACAAAATCTAAAAGGAAGCAGACTCAAAAATTTCCAGTCGATAGAATTATTTATGTCTAATCATTGTGCTTCTACAATGTAATACATTTAATTTGTGTGTGTGTCTGCGCTTGTATAACTTATACCATCTGGTTGCTGCAGTGTTCACGGGGTATCAGAGTAGCTGTGGTTCAATGGGCATTTCTTTAAGCAGTTGTGATGGTTTAATTGGATTCTGCCATGACAAAAGGCAGACTGAGGAGCTGAACCTAAACTAAAAGTAACCCAGGAAGATAAAAAGCACCAGCTTTAACCTGGTTCTGTTCCTGCATCCAGTTCACTGCCCAATGGCATAAAAGCTTGTCTGAAAGCAACCATTGACAATGATACTGTTTTTTACGTGTCTGAATTGTTTGTGAAAATGCAATCTCATGGAAGTGCATATTAAACCACTGCCTTAAACTGTACTATGTTTGTTTCCTGTCGTACTTTTTGTGCAAAGTATTTGCTCACTGCATCAGAATTTGGCACATAACACGTTTCAGCAGTTGCAGCCAGCATGTGAAAGTCAGAGAGAATAGGAATATGCAAGTTGAAGTGTGCATTCCTAATGTGGACTTTATTTCAGTTCCTCCAAGTTACAGCTTCAGATGCTTTACATCACTTTGGTTTTCATTTCCATTAAAAGTAAGAACTTGTTCCTAATGTCTCCTTCCTTTCTCCCCAGATAATCTGATCAAAGCCATCCTGTCAGCAACCAAAGATTACCGTCTAACTCCAGCTCTTGACAGGTAAGATGAGACCTTTTAGTGAGGAGGAAAGGTGATTATTTTCCACATCCTAAATAATTTTTACTAGATATTTTTGCCAGAAATTATTGCCAATAAATTTGGCGGTGCTTTGGAGATCCATCAGGAGCTGGAAACTGAGTCTTCTTTACAGTAAATCTGTAAACTCTAGAAACCTCCATTAAGTCAAACATGAGTAGAAAAAAGCATGTACTTTTTGATTATTTCTCAATCTTTTGTTTCATATGGTGTTACCATACATCCTCTTGACCATTCTTCAAATAAGTAAATAACAGGTTTCAATAAACACAGTATTCTCTTTCAGTCTTTCTGACAAAGCAACAGGATTTCAAGAAACTCTTAGAGGGAAAGAAGGGACTGGCTTGTTTCAACAATGCTCTTCACTAGTACCTTGCACTTAAAACAGGAATGTGTGATTGTGTTGACCAAGCCTATGCCAGGATGCAACAGCAGTCTTCCAAGTCGTGTGGTATTTGAACTGACGTCTTTAGAAGAGACTCCTTTGATTCTTCAGTCCTATTGTAGACATTACTTCTGAAACTCACTGGCATGTTCACAATCAGCTTCCCAATGATAGTCTTTCCTATCCTTGCTTTTCTGTCATCCCTTCCCTTTGCTCTGCATTTTTGGTTTAGGGCCACTTCCTGGATTAGAGGTAGTTTCTTTCAGACACTGTCAAAGTTTTCTACTGGATCATGATCTCTTTCCAAAGTCCTGCCACTATTTCTTTCCAAGCAGTTGTACTTTTCTGAACTCGGGTTAACAACACAGTTCCTGCTTTCTAAACATACTGGGTTTATTTCTTGCCCCAGCTCCCCATCTGCCCATTTTTCTATGACAAAATTAATAAGCTTTTCCAGCCATTCCATATTCCATAAGTCTCTGCATCTCTCCTGTTGATTGTAGAGCTTGCCCGCTGTAGTTAGAGTTGGGAGTTACTCTCTGTGTGAGTTTATTAATAGTGTTTTGCAATCTGTGTGCTAATTTAGGTTGCTTTGAAGTTTGCCTTGCCTCACAGCAATGCCAGATAGGGTTAGCCTTCAGAGCTTGCATTATTTCGAGAAATGATGTCCAGAAGGCAAAATCATTTTATAAATTACCTTCTTAGGGATTTTGCACACAACTGAGTCTCACCCATCTGGGGTTTATTGTGGCACTGGTTGGAGAGTTAAGATTTTAATCTGTTGAAAAATCCACATGTAGACTCATTCAGAAGGTTGCTCATGGGAAATTAGTGTTAATGACAGAGGGCAGGTGGAAGATTGTTGCAAGGAAGGTTAATGTAATTGTGACCCATACAGCTCACCTGTTCTTTGAGGAGTGGAATGTTTTGGGGGATTTAAAAGTAATTTCTCAGGAGGTTCTGAAACAGCCACTCTCGCATGAGCTATTCTCTTCGGTTTTACATTCTTTATAATGGTTTTGGTGCAGAGGTATGCGCCTTCATGAGACATATGCAAAGTCCCCTAGATATCAAGTATGAAAAAGACCTAAGCAACAGACTTGAAATGTGTTTCTATAGTGTTGCAGTAACAAGGTTTGGTGGTGTGTAAACACACAAATAACTTGCGGAAGTACTGTTTTCCTGGGAATTTTTGTGATAAATGCAAAGCAGTGGATGTTGGTTGTGTAGTACATGTGTCCCATGGTCAGGTACTACCCAGATCCCTTCCAAGTGAGCAGGTCTTAGGAAAGGTAAAAATTGAAGCTCACGTGGGAGGAAGGGACTAGAAAGACTTGGGATAGCAAGCCATAATGTGAGATGATAAAGCAGTGGGTGGATGGAGTTGCAACAGTGGGGTTATTACAAGGGAGCTTGGGTACTGCAGGAGGTGTTAAGGTTACAACAGCCTGGAAACCTGCTTAGTGAGTAGGGCATAGCTGAAGACGACTTGGGTATTCTCCCAGCCATGATCATCAATGGATTACAGTGCTGGCACCAAGGGGTATCTGCCATTTTGGATTCTGGAAGAGCTGATAAAGCAGACTGACGAGGGAGGGTTAGCTGCTTTCTCCTCTCAAACTCAAAGCAGAGCCCAGCAGTTCCTCTCCATGGCAGCATCAGTGTGCTGGGAGCAGGGCCTTAAGGTCTGGCTCACTCCCTTAGTGCTCACTAGTCAAGGAGAAAGTCCAGACCTCTCCGCTTTGCTCACCACCTTGGGGCAAATGGAGAGGGCCTAACTTAAGGGACCTTTAAAAGTCCCTTCCAACCCTAACCGTTCTATGACTAAAGGCTGAAAAAATGCCTTACTGTTGAGTTACGTAAGAGACACAGTTAAAGTCTATGAGATACAAGGGGTCAGACTTAGGAGATCTTGTGAACCCTTCCACTTTACAGGCTCTCAGATGTCTAATGGGCTAATTCTAGCAGTAGGGAAGAAGCTCCAGCTTCACCTTCTCTTCAGGACGGAGTTACACCAGTATTTTCCCTGAGGCAAAGCCAGTCTAAGAAGCTGTATTTGCTGCTGCTCTCAGACTGGAGCTCGCTACCGTCTCCATGTGCTGTCGCTGTTGTTCGAAGAGGAGCCTTAAAGTGGGTCACTGAAACAATTCCAGTTCAAAAGTTTTTTTCTTAATCCAGGTCATTCCAGTGACCTCATTTACAGAGCTCTCCTCCCACTGAAGAGTTGCACTGGCACAGCTCTGTGACCGCAGCACAAGAGGCACAGGAGGGATGGGGATGGGTGGGGAGAGTGAGCACTGCCGAGCCCACTGAAACAAGTGTTCACATAACCGTACACTGAATTCAGCTTTCCCTGGGGAAGGGTGGGAGAGGCAGGAGAGGTGAGGTCAGAGCAGTGCTTGAGGGGACAGGAAGGAAAAAGGGGATTAGAATTGCATGGTGGATGATCTATACCAAACCTTTGGTCTTGTCCCCACCCAACCTTCTCCATTTCTGTTCTCCTTCGCTAAGCTGTCCCTTGAAATGTTACCTTCACTTGCTTCCGATAAACCCTGGAAATGAACTTTATTTGATTACCCCTGTATTAGAATGGCATCTTGATGCACCTTCCCTGACACAGTGTACCGACATGGTGCTGAAATGAGGCAAACACAGTCCTTCCGGGTATGTGTATACATTTCATCATCTCAAAACAGCTTTGCCAACTCACTCCAACTAATCCCTCCATTGTGAGTAGAGTTGTGTTAATAACTAGGAGCAGCTGGAGGGCATGTGAACAAATGCCCTCACGCCTGTTACGTGCTATAAGTGATGTCATGCTTTCTTAGTTCTTCATGACTCCTTACTGTGGCCCCTTTGTGTTGAATTGCTTATAGTAACCTGCTCCTCCTCCAAGGCAGGAGCCAGGTAAAGCTGCAGTTGTAATTGTCAGGGTAGTTGCAACTCAGCTCTGGGCTTCTCTGCAAAAGACTGGAGATCCAGGGGACTTGCTCTAGAATCAGTGTCCTCTTCCTTCAGAGCTGACATGTCTTTCTCCCTGACCCAGATGTTGGTTTGCCTCTTCTTTGACATGTCAAGAGTTCTCTTGCCCTCTGTTGACTTTCCCAAGCCCATTTATATCACTGACATTTTCAGTGCTTGCTTTGGTGGTTCCTCCAGTGGCCTGCTTCTCATTGTGCAAATTGACCAGAGCTTGGGTTTTGTTCAACGGTGACTCTCCTGGCTGGACTTAAGTGGATTTTTGGGTTAAATGCCCGCAGTGATAATCTGTAAATTTCCTATGAATACAAAGAAATATAAAAACCCGATTGACCATTTTGTATTGCCTCTTGGCAGTGATGGAAAACAGAGTTTGAGCTTATAAGTAACACAGTCTTTACTAATTCAATACGTAAACTAGCAGATGAGGAAGGAATTTGATAGAGCAGGAGAGGTATGTGTGTCCCTCTGGCTCAGGTTGTACAGAGTTTAAGTAACAGCAGCCAGATCAAACCAGAATATGCTAAGCCTCCCTAAGCAGCAATTACCCAAAGATGTATGTTTTAATTATTCTATCTTTCCTCAAAGCCTTTAGTTCCAAAGTTGTGTAACAGAAGACTTTGTGGTTTTTTTCCTCTGAGAAATCTCTGAAGTGCTTTGATAAGAGGGAAAGAGGAAGTAGCAATTGCTATAATGCATACACGTGTTTACAGTGCTATATTGTTCAAGAAGATCTCTGTGAATCCTGGTTTTGGTGTAGATGAACACAGCCTCTGAGCGTCTGTGTCAAGAGGCTGTACATCTGGTTACAGCTTCCAGCTTAGGGCTTTAGGGAAAGTCTGCCTGGTGTGGAAAGTCCGTGACCCTCCTTCATACCACCCTGGTAGCAGACTGGAACCTGGGCTGTGTCCATTGCCTTCAGTCGTTGAATTCTGCTGGAAAGGAAATACAGCTTTGACATAGTACGTAAACAAACAAAAAGGTGTTTGCACACTTCTTTGTGGTGAAACAATTGAGCTGTAACTGATACTGCTTGCATGGAGTGTTTCTTCAGACAGAAAGTTGCCTGGAGCCAGCAGTGACTTTGCAAAGTTTCCCATGCTCAGGCACCATCTGTCAGTGCTGACTGTGAAGGAGCACAGCTACACTGGTGCAAAGCATCCAAACTTCTGGCTGGGATGTGAGGTCAGGTGCCTGATGTCCCTGCTGAATGCCCTGCAATCTTCTCCCTGTCTTACGGTGTGGCTGCCAAAGCTGGTGAGACCAAGCTCACCTTTCTGCCTGTCTTGATCAAAATAGTCCTGGCTGCCCAGACATGATGCACATGTCTGATGTGCAGAATCCAAGCAAAGTCCAAGACTCACCGTATCTTCATCACATGCATTTGAAGAAGGCAGTCTGTGCTTGAGTACTGCCTTCTGAGTGTACAACAGAAACTGCCAGCTTTGTGATGAGAGTGGGCAGAGAATTTTTAAAGGAAATTTAAGAAAAAGCTGCTAGAATATTAAAGATTAGACCTCAGTGTCAAAAAGACACTAATGAAAAATCTTATCTGCAGACGTAAAAAGAGGATGCATTTATATGTGTCAACACTATGAGGGTATGAGACTGAGACACTGGAACAGGTTTCCTAGAAAAGCTGTGGCTGATCCATCCCACGCAGCGTTCAAGGCCACGTTGGATGGGGCTTTGAGCAACCTGGTCTAGTGGGAGGTGTCTCTGCCCATGGCAGAGGATTGGGACTGAATGAGCTTTAAGGTCCTTTGCAGCCCAAACTATTCTACGATTTTATGAGTGATTCAGACATGAAGCTGGGCAAAGGTGAATAACCTATCAGTTATGCTGAGTAAAGGCAGAACTATTCAGTTAAGTGTCACTTTTGGGGGGTAAATATACAAAGATGTCCTACTTTACAGCAACAATTAAATACTTTGTGCATTTTTATTAGTAACTGTGAAGACGTATATATGCCTTTTTAAATTAATAAGCACCAAGGAGTATTTAAGGAGTTAAATAATTATTTTTGTTATTACTGTTTGCTTTTTAACTCTTCTTGGAATATTGGGTATAACAGCAGATGTTGTGCCATTCCTGGAGAAACATGGGATATGACAAAGAAGTGGCTGTAAGTTGATTAACCCTGGAAAGTTAGATCTGGGACAGAGCCAGGATGGCAGTATAACTGATGTGAGTTATCTTGGGGGTTGTGGAGATGAAATCTTGTCATGTAAAGGGTGTATTTTAGATGAACTAGAAGCTTAATTGGTAAGGTACCTTCTAAAGATAGGTATTAATTATTTTTCTCAGTCCATTATATTCTGATTATATACAACACCTATGTGTAGGTTATGTCTGTGTTGTAGACATATCCTTTTTAAGAGTGGGATATGTCATACAGCTTTAAAAAGTTACTGTCAGGGTTGAGAAATAATCCCTTAGTGACACTTCCAGTGTAATCCTGCTGGCAGGTGTTCACAGTGGTTAGAACCAATCCAGAAGAAATGCAAAATCACAGTAGGAAAATTTGCCAGAGCCAGAGACTGGGGAAGTAAGGAATAGGAAGGCCAGGTCAGTCTAGACCTTTTCATAGGGCCCTTCTCTGAACAGTCCTTTACTGGAGCCAAATCAGAAGTCAGGCGTCTCAGAGGTGACAGGGAGAACGTGCTTACAATGTGAGGATTATATTCTGCAAACCAGTGACTATATAAAAAGAGCACTGGAATGATGTACAGAAAACCTCTGTGTAAAAGGGACCCTGCTTTGAGCAGCATTAGCTCCGCATGCTGGTCTTCCAGAGTCAGTGCTTTGAAGATCTGGAGAGAAGTTGAAAACAGTTCAGAGAGGTGCTGCAAATGTGAGTCAAGAACTAGGAGAGCTGCCATACCCTAAAAGATGTGATGAGCTCTCTCTGGTTTGTGTGGTCAAGAGAAAATTAGGAATGGGCTTTGATCAGTACATGCGGGAACAGGCTGCTGGAGCAGCTTCGGCTGGTGGAACTGGTTCTTCTATCTCGTTTATAGCGGCTCATGATCACCAGTCTGCCCTGTGACTGATTATCCACCTAGAGGCAGATGTTTACACACTGGCTTGTCCGTAAGTGGATTACGTGCAGATGTGGAAGGGACTACTAACAGTAGATGGTGCTTTAATTTAGCAGAAAAGGGAAGAATGCGATTAAGTGGTTTGAGGCTGAAACACACACATCTGTATTCAAAGTTGGTTAGAGCTAGCATCCTAACAGTAAGTGGAAAGGGGTAGAAGGGAGTGTCTGTAGCTTGGAGCGTTTGGATTGGTGAAATTCTTCAGAATGTACAATTAAAAAAAGTTATGGCTTAGAGACAACTGAGTAGAGAAATTACAGTATTTCACCCAAAGGAAAGGTCTGTTGTTTAGGAGGTCAAATGTTCTTATCGTAATCATTAAAAGAGTGTATTTTCAGATGAAATTTCACTTGGCCAGAACTGAACTATGTCTTTTTTTCCTCCTTACAGCACCTTTTCCTCGAAGGAGGAAATGTAAAATTACAGTAGGTTTTTGACAAAAGTGTTTACATCTTTGTCACTCAATTGGGTGTACTTGGGGATGACTTTTCTCTTCCATTCTTGACACAATGTTCCACTTGATCCAGATCATGTCTCTGCTTTCTCCTTGTTGCCAGAACAGTGTTTTGGGTTTTTTTTTTATTGTGCCATTGTCTATAAGTTCTTTCTCTATTGTGATTTTATTATCACAAAACATCCACCCTTCTTCGGCCCCTAGGGACATGAAAACTGGGTTAGCACATCCATCTTCTTGAGGAGGTTTTTTCTTTTGGAAAGGTTGGGAACTGCAGTGAAACTTAATCTGGGCTGGGGAAGCTGTTCCTGAGCGTTTCTTGGTGCTCTTAATTCTGCATACATCTGCAGCTAATGGCTCTGTCAGCAGGATAACCCTCAGTGGTTTAGCAGAGTCTTTAAGCGTGCTCCAGACCCGCTCTGCAATGACAGGCACCACGTAAGTAGAGCTTTCTTCACACTAGCTTTTTAGACTGATCACAGCAATGACAGCCTAGGAGAGATGAGTTGACTATGCCTGGGACTAGGAAGGCCTTCTAGCCCAGAGATCTGCTCCAAACAACTGATTGCCTTGGACCCTTTCCGAAAAAGGCTCTGCAGACACGTATTCCTTCAGTGAACTACCAGAGGTGGAGGCACGTTGCCAGAAGAGCCAGCTGCGTTTGGGATTAGATGGCTGGAAAGAAGTCCTCTCTCTGTCTTCAAAACAAAATCACTTTTTAACATCTGCTGCAGAGAGTTCTCATGACTTGCGGTTCCACAAGAAACTGTTCTGTTCCTTCTCTTTCCTGTTTCTTTATTAATTAAGATTATTTTCCTTCCCCTCCCTCACCCATTGTGTCTCCATATATGTTTCCTGCTGGTTAGGAGGAGGGGTGGAGTGTCCTTTTCCTATCCATTCAGTGGTTTTCTGTCTCTTGAAGTCTCATGCTTACTGCAGCAATTTTCCACTCAGCAAGGTGAGCACACCCCAGATAACCTGACAAGATCTGCCTGCACTCAGAAAATTGCTTGGAGAGAGGACTTCCTCACTACGCTTTTGGTTTATTGTTATTTCAGTGCTAAATGAATAATGAGAAGGTTTAAGTAAACAGATGGGTTTGATTCAAGCCCATCATAACAGGGGTGTGGGGGGAGAGGAGCTGCTTGTCCTGACAGCTCATCTCATTAGGCCACACATGGGGTGAGGTGTTGAAAGCAGTTTATCACATGTAATGCCTGGGCATGATGGGGTGAGCTGGGGATCAAGAGTGTATCTCTGTCCTCCCCTTGATTCTTAATGTTGCAAAAGGTTCCCTGTAGTTCTTAGATAGGTGCAAACTAAATATATACATCTTGGTATATTTGAAGTTATGTTACAAAAATCACCTCTTCTCTCTGTTTCTTCCACAGTCTCAGCTGCCGGCGATGTATTATTGTGGGAAATGGTGGAGTACTTGCAAATAAGTCATTGGGGTTAAAAATTGATGACTATGATGTTGTTGTCAGGTGAGTCTTTGGCATCACAGTTTTTTGTTATATATTAGTTTCAGTATTAGTTCCCATGCTATGCAGGCAACCTGCTCTAGTGACAGTATCCATTTGTATGGAAACATCAACTAATAGGGAGGGGAAAAAAACCCAACAGCATATGTTTGTTATAAATGGTGATCATAACAAAGGGTAAAGGTACTCCTCAAGCATTCCTTTTTCCACAGGTGTTTAGGAATGTGATCTCTCCTGTGATCCCACTTGAATCTGCTCTTCATAGCTTCTTTTTAAAAGCTGCTGCTTTTGTGATGGCCTTAGGTGCTGAAGCTGTAAAATGTACTGTTAGATCTGCTCCCAGATGTATCCCCTAGGTACCTTAGGGGGAAGCGTTATTGGTTATGCATGTGTAGTGGTCCTTGAGAACTACACTTTGAATTAGGATTGGAAGAAGTAAATGCTGCAGTATAGAGTCTTAGGAAGCAATAACCTTTTGTGAGGACACAGTAATGATTAAACACCTCGAGGTGTGCCCTAGAAACTGTGGATACTTTGCCCATTTCACTGAGGATGATGGGATGGTGATGTTGAATAAGGGAGCAGAAGCAGAGTGGCATAGGAATGGAAAGAACCACAGTGAAAGTTAGGACTTCTTGTTTTTGCTGAAGACCTGTATTATTGCCATCTCAGAATGATTGAAAAACGTGCCGATATGTGCAATCGCAGGTCTAGTCATAACTCTTAGTAATAAATCTGTCAAGTCAGGGAGGTGTTCTGGGTGACTGGAGATTAACAAACATAATAGCTATACTAATGGAGAGTGAGAGTGTATCTAGGAAGGAGGGGGGACATGCTCTAGGGAGCTACAGACCCATTAGTCTAACTTGGAAAAAAACACAGGGCTTTATAGCAGGTTCTGAGTCCTGAGTAACAAAACGCTATGATGGTAAATATGAAAAGTGGGATAAACTGCAGTGTAAGTTTATAAAAGCTGGTTTAACGTAGCCTAGGTTGGTTTTTTAACTTAGTTAGATAACTGATTTTGTATTAGAGGACATGTAGGTGATATCATCTCTCTGAACTTTAGTCAACCATGAGACGTGG
>JBCJKH010016552.1:11089-23887 GCA_039877255.1 Loriculus beryllinus
CTGGCAAGGACAAACTTGAGAGCTATTACAGTCCTATGCCTCTGTGCTTACATTTGTTTCTATTGTAAAGAAAGTTTGTGGCAGCTGTCCATCACTCATGTTGCACACATAGAACTCACTTCTGGAGGATCTTGCATTCATCCATCTTGCAAGAGTTGAGCTTCAGAGGGGTATCCTGTTCTGTGGCTTCAGCTTTGGTTGCATCGAGAGGGAAACAGTTTTACCTACACCAGCTGGGCTCTAGATTTTGGCTCTGTAAGACTGCCAGTATAGATTCAAGGCAAATTCACAACAAAAATTATCTCTCCCTTTCACAAAATCAGCGATGTAGTTACACTCTGTGGGTTTGCCGTCCCAGTCAAATTCTTCAGTAAGGTGGAATAAAGAAAGGGATTAGTAAAAGAATTTAAGGTAGAGTGAAGGTATCATTTAGCATGGTCTCCTTTCTCTCCCATGTGCTAAGTAATGGACACATGAGGAAAGAATAGAACATACACATAGTAATAAATACCCTCTAACTGTGGACAAAAAGACTGAGAAGATCCCTTTCAGTCCTTTGTTCCTGTGAACAGTTCCCTGCTTCCCAACAGAGCTTCAAACACAGGGATGACTGTTCAGAAGAGGATGAAGCTTTCATAGCCCTTCTCCTAGTTCATCCCACTATTAGTTGGTGGCAAAGAGCTCTTACTACCCGTCATAGTCTGGTGACTTCCAGTTATTTGAGCTGAACTAAAATTCAGTTACAGCCTTTTCTTGGGGTCAGACTGTTCAAAAATTAGCAAGAGAACAGTTTCAATCCATCTGGACTAAGCCACCCACTAAGACTTACATCAGAAAATCCACTATTTAATTTCCAAATGAAAAGTTCAACCTTTTCTCTCCACATCAGTAAATCTAAATCAGTTTGCAAGCTGAGAGGATAAGAGAGCAGCTAAGCAATTTTGCTGTTTGTGGGATGGATAAAGGAGAGAAAAGTGAACTGTAAAGGTTAAATGAAGCCAGGTGCTTGGAGGTGGGATTGCAGAGGAGGTGAGAGTAAACTTGTTAAATGTATCCAACTGCTTCCTAACTCCTGTGGAAGCTGGGGAATTCCCTTGGGTTACAGCATTCTGTTTCATGTGTTGCAAAATGCTTTCCAAGGATCAGATTTTGGGACCTAGGAGGTGAATTTTGAGAGGGAAACTGTGGTACATTTGCAGCCACAGGAGTGATTGGGCAGCATGTGGAGTTTTTTTATGCCTCATGTGTTACCATGTGAGGATTGCTAAGTGCAGCAAGAAATTGTGATCTTGTGGTGAAGAGATACCTATCAGTTTTGACAGTTGTAAACCAGTTTCGAGTGAGTTAGTTACTGTTTTTCTTTAACTGGATATTATCAGATTTCAGTGCAGACATTATTCCCAGCTGTCACACTGATTATTTGGCAGGAGCTTCTTGCAGCAGTCAGTCATCAGTGTTCTAAAATGCCTCCTTGAAATAGATTGTAGACAGGGGAATAACAAGTGTATGTCAGAAAATATCTGGTTAAAATGAGATAGGGATTTACCTGATGATGGTACTTTAATGATATCTGAGAGGGTCTTTGTAGTGCAAAGGTTAGGAGTTAGTGTCTATAAGCTTCCTATGTTGTCAGCAGACACAAACAGAAAACCATTCTGAAGTTCCTTATGTAGAAAACTGCCTGTCTGTGGGCAGTATGAGGAGGCCTGGCATCCTAGCTGAGGTTTTCTAAGATTTAGCTGTGCTTCTAACCACCAGCAAGTCCTGCCTGAGAAGGGATTCAAGCTGTGTAGTGTGCACCTTTATGAACACAGGTTGTGGCTGCCAGAACATTTCCTGCTCCATTGCCTGCGCTGCCCCTGGGGCACTGCCCATGGGGCTGACAGTGCTGGCTCGTTAGCAGGGCTCCATCACTAGGACTCCCTCAGCAACTGACACTCTGGCCCTTTGCTGGAGACCTGAGTTCATTTTACTTGGGGAAATGATTTGTTTTGCTTCCTGTCTAGATACAAAGGGGGTCCCAAGTTTGAGAAGCTTTAACAAGGTAAGCATGAAAACAGCAAACCCAGCAACTGAGGGTGGGGAGAGCCCTGCCAGAGAGCTATACGTCGCCATTTAAAATGACTGCAGACACTAACCTTCTCCTCAACTTCAAGATGACAGATGAAAAATACGTCTAACTAGTTTTCTCTACGTGGTACTTCATCATATATATGTTACCATTAGAGCCACATGCCATTATGTAGGGTCATCTACCCCAGAGTGATGCAAAGCCTTGAAGTTTAAATAATGCCCATAGCAAAAGTGAGTGATGTGTGAATGCACTGTCAGCAACAGAGGAAAAAGCGAAGGATCAGGCTGGCTGGGAGCACTGTTTTTGCAGGCAGTCAGGTCTGGATACCTCAAAGTCAGGTCACAAAGCAAGGGTTTATAAACCACAAAAAAAGGCTTCGTCTCCTGTATAAATTGTGGTGGTGCCAATTTTGAAGTTGTTTTCCCATTAATGCTTTATTCCTAACGATGGAACAAGCATTTTTACTAAAAAATACAAAAGGAATTTATTCTCCTTAATTCTGAATAGAATTTCAGATTGGGTACAGTGATTTTCTTCTACTGAAAGGTTTCCCACCTAAACTGCTTACCCAGGCTGAAAAAGAGAAATTCAGATTCTCATTAACATTCCTACACGGCAAAATTTGCAGTCCATAAGCACTTTCCAGTATATTGAACTACCCCAAGTCAAGAAGGCTGCAATAATTCAAGCAGGCAATGCTGTTCCATCAGGGGCTGCTGTTTGATGTCGGCAAGATTTGTATTCCAAGTTACATGAAGTTTCCTCAGCTTTGGGTTTCTAGTTTTGAATGGAAGTTCTGAATAACTTCAATGTTATGAAAGTCATCATTGCTGTTAATGCCAGAACAGTTTGTGTTTTTTGAAGGGAAAAAACTTTGTCCCTGAGGAGCGTTTGACAAAAGCACAGCTAAATACGTAGCGCTCCCTTAGAAATCACTGTGTCCAAGAGCAAAGCTGTGTGTGCTTGGGTGTTTTTAGACTGTAATGCACTTCCATAGCAGAAAGCTCTCTGAGTCAGGAAGACTGCAGTGGTTTTGAGCCTTACCCAGCTATGCAGCCCAACCCTTTCCATTGCATTGGCATTGCAGGGCAGCTTCTGCCTTCTGGATGGACCAGTTTGGGGAATTAAACCAGGTGAAGATTCTTCCTTTGTTGTTTTGGGGTTTTTTTAATTATTAGCTGGTTTAGTTTCCTAAACAATCTCACTGCAGGTAAGATGAGCAGTAGAGGCTCTGGAGCATGAGACCAGTTTCAGATTGCTTAAACTTCCATGTTTGACCAGCCTCACCTCCATCACTGGAAAGGTGATGGAACAACTCATCCTGATTGACACCTGTAAGCATGTGGAGGAAAAGAGTAGTCAGCATGGATTCACCAAGAGGAAATAATGCTTGACCAGTCTGGTAGCCTTCTGAAATGGAATGTCTGGCTGGATAGATGAGGGAAGAGCAGTGGATATTGTCCACCATGACTTCAGCAAGGCTTTTGACACTTGTCTCCCATAACGTCCTCGTAGGTAAGCAGAGAGTCTGGTTGAAGTCTAGAGGTGGTCCCCAGTGGTTAGAACTGGGTCCTGTCTTGTTCAACTTATTCATCAATAACCTGGATGAGGGGCCAGAGTGTACTCTCAACAGGTTTGCTGATGATACAAAACCGGGAGGAATGGCTGGTACACCAGGAGGCTGTGCTGCCATTCAGTGAGACCTGGACAGGCAGAGAAGAACTTAATGAATTTCAACAAAGGCAAGTGTAGGGTCCTGCACCTAGAGAGAAATGACCCCATGCGCCAGAGCAATGATAAAATATTAATGCTTAGTTTGTAACTCTAAATTGCAAGGACAATGTTTTTCCATTTCCTTTTCTAAAGCTTCCAACCTTATTTAAATTACAAGAGGGGATATGCAGAAATGGTTTGCATTGCATTCAATGTAGTAATTTAAGTAGCTTCTAATTAAACTGTTGTGACTTGGTATAAAGCTTCACAAATGTTTGTGATGAAGAGTTGCAAGAGTTAACGTTCGCTGCTCTAACAGCTGTGTACAGGGAGCTCTTGCCCGGCAGTCATTGCTGTATCATCAACATGCGTGAGTGTAAGTGGGAATCCATGACAGTGTCTTCTCTGGTTGCCCTGCAGGCTGAACTCTGCACCAGTGAAGGGCTTTGAAAAAGATGTGGGTGGCAAGACAACGCTCCGGATCACATATCCTGAAGGTGCAATCCAGAAAATGGAGCAGTATGAGAAGGATTCCCTGTTTGTTCTGGCAGGATTCAAATGGCAGGATTTCAAGTGGCTGAAATACATTGTTTACAAGGAGAAAGTGGTAAGAACACTGTCAGCTGACATTGTGAAGGTCATTAATTAGAAATGGTGGGCAGATGTGATATCACAGTCATATTTGCCACATTTTGATCTGAGGAGAGCTCCTCTGTGTGTCCTGCTGAGTTTAAGTGTTGGGTTTTTTTTACCTCCATGGATTTCAGCTTTAATTAAATATGTTTTACGAAGACATCTCTCTGTACCCTGACCTTGCACCACAGATGAGGCTTTCTATTCAAGATTATGTTAATGTGTACTATGAACAATGTATTTCATTTTTATGTATTTTAAAGAGTATATAGAAGGACTGGGTTTTGTGTGGTTTATGGACTCTTGGGATTTAAGAGCAGAGGAAGAAAAAGAGCAATGGCAAGAGGAAACAATGGGAGTTTGGAGATAAGGAGGTGATGGCACAGGAGCCAGCACAACTCACTGAAAAGGCTATAATCCAAACTTTATGTGACCTCCAGAATGGCACAAGCCATCATATTTTGCTCAGTTATTGTTGCACTGAGATTCATAATTGTGTTTGAAGTATCACCCAGGAGAACAGTATCATGTCTAAAACTAACAAACTGAAATGGTAAATCCACTGCTTTCCCCATGTAAGTATTTTGTTCCAGTCAGTTGCATTAGTGCCCTTCTGAAGTACCATGGACCTGTTACTAGTCAGGGTTGTTCTCTGTAATTCACCCATCCTAAATGGAATCAGGTTGTGACTTCTTATTCAGTTGATGGTTTGTCTTTATCTGTTGTCATGAAATCCAGAATAAATGCCTCTATTTGGGTATACTTCTCGTTTTACAAATCATATATATCTGTTTTCAAGTCTTCTTTAATGATTTTTCAGCACATAACCAGACAAATGGATTAATGCTCAGAGGATGGAATGTTATATCCCGTGTTTAGAAACAGAGATAGGAGGTTGGCAGCTAACCATATGCAGAATCAAAGTCTGGGGATAAAATTGTATTCAGCTGTTAAATAGATGGCCTTAAGGGCTCATACTTTGCTTTTGTCTCACACTGGCACCAACTTGCAATTGCTTTCCTGGTACCAGACAGATGAAGTTACCTGTCAGCCCCTGGGCAAGCACAAGCACAGGCCTTCATAACATGGATAACTGAGTCAGAAGTCATTTTTCTTTGGTTTGTGTCATACTCTTGTTCTTTCCGGGCAAGGGAAAGCCCTGGAAGTGTCAGTGTCTTGCAACCTGAAGGCAGTTGTAGGAACTCCTAGCATTTAGTTTGAAGTTCAAAGGATGGATTGGTTTATTTCAAAACAAATTGAATTTCCACCTGAATCTTGCAGTCATGCAATTGTCACTGGATTCTGATATGGTATCCCTTGCTCTTGGAAAAATGCAGCAAGAAGTTTGTTAAAACTTGCTAGAAGGCTGGGGAGAGAAAATGCAGTGATCTTAACTGCTTGCTTCAGTGCCCAGCTTGCCAGAGAGCAGAAAGAACTTGTGTGTCTTGCACTGCATGTTACTTCAATGGTTTTGTGGTTGGCCTCATTATCCTTCATTTCTTTGGAATAAACACTCCATTATTTTCAGGTTTTGTAGATGATGTTTTCCAGATCTCAATTCCTGTTGCTCTTTTGAATGCCTGCAATTGATTCATCCTTTTTTTAAAGCAGTGCCCAAAAATGTCCGGAGAGGAGCAAACCGCTACTTCACTAGCCTCACAGTTCTCGTTCTTTATACATCCACTGTTTTGACTGTCTTTTCCACAGTGGCATAGGACTGAAAATGCGTGTCCAGTTCCTTAAGACTCCAGGCCTCAGGAAGAACTGAAAAGCATTATCCTTCCCAGCTCTGCACCCTGTGCTTGTGCTGTTCCTTCTTCCTGCCAAGGAGCAGCACCGTGCACTTGTCTCTGCCAACTCTTTCTTCCAGAACACTTCTTCAGTTTGCCAAGTTCTTTTGGCAGAGCTTTCCAGCATACCTGCCATTCTTTCCAGATCCATGTCCTCTGTAGTTCAATAAACATACTTTTTATTTCATCCTCCAGGTTGATAATGAAAACTAAACAAAGTTGATTCCTGGGCAGATCCCAAAGTAAGAACATCTTTCCGTTTCTACAGTGAAGCCACTGGGAACTCCTCCTAGATAGGGTTTTATCTTTGGCTACTTCTGAAGTTGTAGTATTATATGTGGTATCATTAATAACATTTTTTAGCATCTTTGTGAAAGTAATATGTCAGAAACCTCACTGAATTCCAGTTCATGTCTTGCTTCTCCCCTGTGATACTTTTTTTCCTGTATAAAGAAATACTTTATTTTTTCAATTATGATTTGTTCTTGACAAATCCACCTGGCTGCTACTTGATCTTTGTGGGTTTGGGATTGCTGGTTTTTTTATGTGCTTATAAATAATTAATCCTGATATTCTGAGAATTGAAATAATAAATCAACTTTCTTCTCTTTTTTCACTTTCTTAAGGCTAGGTACTGCTTTTGTCCATTTTTCAATCCTGTGACACCTTACCTGTTCTACACAAATTCCCAAAGGGAATCATTGCTGGGTTTTGAGGCTGCTGAGCCAGTTCATTGAATACTTTGGGATGCAGTCCAGGTGACTGGAAAACATCTGTCTTGTTCTCACTAGTCTGATCTCTCTCTGTTTGAGGCTGGGATCTTGCTGTCACTGGCTTTAGCTGCAAGCAGGTGGCTAGAACAGCTGCTTTTTTTGTGGAAACCAATGCAAAAAGTGCTGTCTCTTAGCTAGAAGAAATGACCTGATGGACAGCTAGCCGTGCCGTGGGAATAAGAAGTAGGCGTCTGTTTGTTCTGGTAGTGAGTGTTAGTATTTTATCAGTTAGTTTATAGTTATCAGTATTTTATAGTTAGTTTAAAATCATAAATCCCTGCACGGTGCTGTCTGTGGAGAGTTTCTTTTTCTCTCTCAGCTCATTTTCCAGAGAAAAGAGAATTTCTTCTTTTCCTGAATTCATCTAGAGGCACTTACTTGACCTGGGAGCTCTGTATGCCACTTGCTTATTCCTTATCTGACATAGGCCTGTCCCTCTGCAAAACTTCATCCCCACTGCAAACCAGTGGTTGTAGTCAAGAGTCTGACCTCAGGACAGAGACAGGGGAGATGGAAGCATCCTACTAAAGAACATGACTGCAGTGGAGGTGGACACATTCCTCAAATAAAATGGGCTGAACTTTCTGCCATCTGATGTTTTGTTTGCCCCTGAATGTTGATGGCAACTGCACGCGTTGATGGTACAGTCACAGGCTGGGTATGAGATTTCAGACACCAGACCTCAAGCTGCTTAGACCTGCTTGATCAGAGATTCCCGGCACCCTGTGAGATCCTTGTACTGAGATCCTTGCTTAGTCCTCTCTCGAGTAAGCGAAATCAAAAGGACTTTATCTGCGAGAGCAAATGAAAGGCAAATGGCTATTTATTGCTGGGGTCAGTGATCAGATAAGTTTATTCTCCGTGCAGCTGAGCAGGATTTGCTCTGTCTTATGTTAGTCTTTTGGCAGCACTTGCATAGTGAGGAATGGATAAGTGCTGTGTAGAGAGATTTTCAGGAGATGTTACAAGGAAAAAGAATCAGTGTAATGCCAAAGCAGCAGCAGAACAGTGAGGCAGAGGATTTTGTGTGTTACATACAGTCTGGTACAACAGCCTTCTGAAGATCTGCATGATGCCTCAGTGCCTTGGGAGCCACTGTGTCCTGAAAGAGGAGTAGTTGGAATATGAACAAAAAAAAAAAAGTAAAAGCTCATTTGTTTTTTATTTCACACTAAACCAGAAATATCTGGAAGCAAATAAAAGCTTGAGAGAAAAGATTAATCTAGAAAAAAAGACCGGTTTGGCTAAATATTCAACATCAGTAGCAAAATAAAGGTAGTCTCCATCATAGAGTTCTGGGTGAGCTGGCACTCAAAATTGTGAGTCTTGCCACAAGTTAGGGCTGTACTGTATCGCTGAGGAGTACAGAGCTGTCTTTAAGAAGGGGAAGGATGGGTGAATCTGAGCAACTAAAACCCTGGTAATCTGATTTCAGTCATTTGACAAGTTTATTCTAACTGAAGGAGAAGATAATTACACTTGTTGCAAAAAAAAAAAGGGGAAAGAACTGTGAAATGGGGTAAAGGTGACATGGTTAGCAGAGGGGAGTATTGCACCATGCTGACTAATATGTCAATATATATGTGGAAAGGAAGTGGGTTGGAGTCCCACAGCCTGCAGTTGCATGAACCCATGATTACTGCAGAAGGGTCACAGATGTGGGTTGTTCGTGTGTCTGTGGTGACTGGTCTGGCAGTGCTGACTTGCAGTCATTGCTGTAAGAGCCTGCTGCACTTCCAGGCATCCCTCCTCTGGTGGAAGGGGTGCTCCTAATGCATCCCCGGAGGTGGATTCTTCATGTACAGTCACTCAGAACAATTACACTCTCTCCTGAACTTCTCTTTTTGCCAAGAGGCATTACCCGTATATGTATTGTGATTCACTCTGCTGCTTCTTACTGCTGTACCACCTGGCATCACCCTGGGTCTCTCAGTGACTGAGGGTCTTCCTCAATACCCAGACTACCAGAGGAATTAAAAGGGGAGGGTGGTTTGGCCATATACTGCTCCTCTCTATTAAAATAGTGGTCAAAAAGCTGAAAGTTTATTGTGTGGAGAGTAGAGACATCCCGAAACAAACAGAAGAATTTATAAATGCCAATTATGCAAAGCAGCCATCGCATCCTGGTGCTGAGGCTGACTCCAGGGTGGTTTTCTGCCCATCATTAGTGAATCAGAAGGTGCAATCTTGCTTGCTGGGACTCACTTCCCCGAACATCTGGCACATGGTGGTAAAGAAGCCAAGTGAGGGCAAAGGTTTAACTAGAAATTGGCAGCTCACAAGCTTCCTTCACATGTAATAATGAGCCTGCAGATGTTTCTAGCAGGAATATCTGCAGCCTTTGCCAGGAGGAGTCACTTGTGCAGTGAGTGCCTGCGGCACCTTGAAGCTCCCTTTGATAGTGGAAGTCATAGGAGCGAGTGAGCACCTGCCTGCAAGCAAGGCCAAGTTCAGCTGTCTGTCCCTTGTAGGGGCATGCCTCTGACAACTCACACACAGCACTGGTGCCATCTGAGGAGCAGTCATCCTCCAGCAGATGTTGAGACTCCAGCAGTGGGCACGACATAACCCCTCCTAGTGTGTTACAGCGTGTGGTGGCTGCTGCTTGTGGAGATCTTGCGGATGTGGCTGCAGAGCACATTTTGTTTAACCTTTTATTTGGCAGCTACATTCCTGCTTTAAGTCAACAGGTTACTTCTAGTCTTGCTAAAATGTATGTCACAATACTTCCTGCTTTGATCAGCGATGTTACTGTGCTAGAGCCAAGGCCAGACTGCCGCCAGGGTCCTCACTGTCTGCTGAGCTTTTGTTTAGAGCTTCTCTTCTTCCATTAGTTAATGGTCTTGTCATGCTACATGTTTGTTTGGGCAGACTGTGAACGTCACAGCCTCATAGTACACCATAGATTCCTCGGATTGTGATCTAGCTTTGCCTGTGGGCTGTTCTGCATGCCTGAAAAAAACCTGAGGAGCCACTACGCTCCTCCTGTTGGCTTGAGAAAAATAGTGAGGCTGTAAATCTGTCCTTGCTGTCCAACCCCAAGTAAAGCTTCATCTATATGTATGCATTTCCAACTTGTTTGGAACTTGAGCCCAGCACTTGAGCAGACAGTTTCTCTGGGTCTAGGCTAGGGAGGGAGAACCTGCTTTTTCCAGTGCAGTCACTTGCCTTTGGTGAGCAATTGAGTGAGCACTGCCACTGGCAGTTTCACTCCAGAGCCTGCTTCTGGATTGCAAGTATTTTCTTTCCCTTCCCTCTTCCCAGGGGCTTGTTGCTTTAAACTATTTTGTATACAGTTGGTCTTCTCAGGTTTTTAAGGACTGTGAGAAAGATTCTTCATCTAGTTTTGGTGGAGCTGTAAATACGCCACTGGTTGTCTTAATGCATTATGAATGCAAAGCTTGGTTACGGATTTGTGATGCCTGATCCTGTGGTGAGGCAGAGCTCTAGCCCATCTGTTTAGAAATATGCCTGGGTAGGGATTGCCTTCTGTCCTCCTGCTCTCCTTGGACTTGAGTGGAAGGGGATAGAAGCTGGTCTTGCTGCTCCGTTATAGAAGTGTTTTTGAATTGAGAAGTTAGCTTTAAAGGTTGTCTCATTTCTCTCACAAATTTGAGTTTTCACTTTAATAGCCATTTATAACTAATCCTTTCAGAAGTATTATATAGGAAGGTATGGTTGATGAGTAAGGCAGCCAATGTGCATAAAGGACATGATGAGTCTTGCACTGGGAAAGGCAAGAAAGGCTTTTCAGTGATGATTGTCCTGTGGTCCTAGCATACGGTGCAAAAGGCCACACTCACAAAGCATGGGAGGATTTTAGGAGGAACTGATATTAGAGAATACCTTATCACATCATCAGGATGGTTCAGTGCTTCAGTCAAGGCAGCTGAACCGTTACTAAATGCTGAAGCAGAGAAAATGCCTGGCAATAAAGTGGAAAAAAATGAGGCAGGCTCTTCTGGCTCCTATCAGGTCTTCGACTGAGAAGAGGAGGGAGAGTCTGCATGATGTATTCTGTATTCCTTTGACAAAGAGTAGTTGGGAGTTTGTCTTTCCGGCATGACTGGGACAACTTTGACTCTTTTTAGGTTTTGATCTCTCTCTGGCTGTGCAGAAAGCTGGTGCATACTGCCTGAGGGCTCGTGCTTCCATGGTCAGGACTTGCTTCCCCAGTGCAGTGCTTGGGTGGGAATGGCCCAAGGGAACCAAGGAAAAAATAAATCCTTCTCTGTGATTGGCCTATGAGATTAGAGCCATTTCCAGAAGATGTAAGAAAAACTATGAATGCTGGTGTCCTGTGAGAGAAGGTCAGCCAGTTTTTCTCCAGTCATGGTTAGAAAAGAAGCTGGAAGATATATAGATATGCTGTATAAAATCTTGTCCCTGCTGACCAGAAAAGAGATAAGACCTTCATTCTGGGTTGTATAGCTTTTAACAAGCTTTTGATAACACTATGGTGAGGACCATACACGAGCCTCAGTAAACAACTGACCCAGTTTTCAACATGGGCCTTGGGGGGAGACTTCCTGGCCAGATTCCTAAAGGAAGGTTGTTGGTATGGGAAGTGCACGCTGGAGCTTGCCCTTCATACATACCTGCATGCAACAGCATAATAAGATTAGGCAGGTCGCTACATAGCTGAGAGCTGTTCCCACCCAGGCATACTTAGTGTGTCTGTAAGTACACTGTCAAGCATCAGCTGATGCCGTTGGAGTGTGCCTTCATGGCATTTAATATTATCAGATGGATGAAGCTGGACTTTAAAACTTGTTCACCTGGACTGGATCATCATCAGTATCCACAAGTTTGTAGCCACATTCATCAAAGCTTCTGGGGCAGATGAAGAAAAAAATAGTGTTGTTGTAACTACACTAGTTGTAACTACACTATTTTCTGTAACTACGCTATTTTCTGGATCAAAAATTCCAGGTATCAAAAGTTTGCAAAGTATCTATATTTGTAGAAAAATATATTACCCCAGTTTTAGACATTTTCTCCTTAAAATGAAAACTGTTGGTGTGCATGTCCTTCCAGTCATTCCCACACCATGCATGGGTTTTGTCTTTTTTTTTGTCCCTTTGCTTGCTATTACCTAACCCCAGTCTTCTTTGCACTATGCTTCCTATTAAAAAATAAGAAGCATTACTCATTCTAGGCTTTGGTAGTCCTTAAAGAACCTTTATTCCACATCTGCCAAGACAACATCATCTTCATTGCTGGCGCACTAATCCTAGCTGTGATGTGAAAAATTGGAGAGCTCCAGATGAATTTTTATTCTTCTGTAGTTCGCTTTCCTTCACATCATTCTTGAATGAAAAGACCCAAGCATAATTTACCCTCTGAAGAGACTGAGTCATTGCCTTAGTAGGACATCCTTGTCTCTAAACTGGAGAGACATAGATTTGACAGATGGGTTGCTCAGTGGATAAGGCATTGGCTGGATGATCATACTGAAAAGGGTTGTGGACAGCGGCTTGCTGTCCAAGTGGAGATCAGTGACTTGTGACATTCCTCAGGGGTCAGTATTAAGACTGGTGCTGCTTAAGATCTTTGTCAGTGACATGGGCAGTGTGACTGAGTGCGCCCGCAGCAAGTTTAACAGTGACACTAAGCTGTGTGGTGCTGTCAACACGCTGGAGGGAAGGGATGCCATCCAGAGGGACCTTGACAAGATTGAGAGGTTTTGAACTCATGAAGTTCACCAAGGCCAAGTGTAAGGTCCTGCACCTGGGTTGGGGCAATCCCAAGCACAACTACAGGCTGGAAAGAGAATGGCATAAGAGGAGCTCTGAAAAGAAAGACTTGGGGGTGG
>JBCJKH010016556.1:0-12941 GCA_039877255.1 Loriculus beryllinus
TCATAAGGTTGGCATCAGCTCACCTCTCAAGCATGTCAAGGTCCCTCAGGATGTCATCCCTTCCCCCCAGTGTGTCAACCACACCACACAGCTTGGTGTTGTCAGCTGAGGGTGCGCTAGATCCCACTGTTCATGTTGCCAAGAAAGACATTGAAAAGGATCAGTTCCAATACAACTACTTGTCACTGATTTTCACCTGGATATATAGCCATTGACCACAACTCTTTGAGCACAACCAACCAGCCCCTTCCTTATGCACCAAGTGGTCCATCTATCAAACCTATGCCTCTTTAGCTCAGAGAAAAGGATGTTGTGCAGGACAGCATCAAATGCCTTGCAAAAGTCTAGGTAGATGACATCAGTCGCTGTTCCCTTATCCACCAGCACTGTGGCCCCATCATGGAAGGCGTAAAGGGATGCATATGTTTTCTGCCAGAAAAAACTCACATTAAGTCATTACTTCTCATCAATGGCTGTCAGATTCAGGATACTGATATCCATACGCTTGTTGCATGTTCTATTTTAAAAGTATGTGGGTGCGCTTGCAGCAAGTATTGGGATTAGATTTACAGGCCAAGGAAGTTTCTACCTGTCTAGTGCACAAGCATTGCTTTAGTTTTTCCTTACTTTATACTGGTTTTTGTTGTTTTGTTTTACAAAAATAGTAGCTGTGGAAGAGGTGTCAAAAGCAAGCAGCTTGAACTGTTCATATACCCTCTCACATATCTTTTATGATATGGCTTTATGCTAAGACTTTCTGGTATCTAGAAGAGTATCTGGCTTCCTTTAACATACTAAGAACATCCGCATCTTCTGTACGCCATCTGTTTGGGGTAAAATTTGACATCCAACAGAAGACAGTGCTATTTTGATTCATAAGATCAAGAAGCTGATAGCCATGCCTGCTGTATGCTTTCCTGTGACCAGGGAAATACAGATTCTCTGTCCACATGCAAAGATTCAGAGTCTCTTGGACTTCACGAATGTCCTCAGAGATGGAGATCCTTGAAAAACTGACCACCAGCCCATCAAACATCATCAGAAAACTGACGAGGGCATCTCAGAACTAGAATTGGGTACTCCTACTACACACTGCAGTTTTACCTATCCTTTGAGCAAATTTCAGTACAAGGTGTGGGGATTTCAAAGTACTCATACAAGTACCCATATCCTCAAGAAGTAAAACAGAAACACTCAGCAAACCACAGGCACAAGTGAGGGGGTTTTGTAGTTCTGTGACATTTGCATATGTCAAAAGACAGACTTTATTCTACAGACAGAAATGCAATGGATAGGTTGCATTGCCTCAAGAACCACAGGATTTTAAAAAAAGCTGTTTAATCTTTAACTTTTCAGGTATTTTCAACAACCCCTGAAATATCTGATAACACATTGGTTGGCAAATAGAAAGAAAGGAGGGAAGAAAAAAGGATTCTGGACACAAAAGACAGTTAATCATTCATGTTCACCAAAGTTTCAAGACAGACTCTTGCTTTATAGTAAAAAAATAAATAAATCCTCTACTGTCCTACCTTCTCTCCTATACAATGTATGATGGACTCCAGAGTCACAAACTGCCCGGACTTCACAGGCAAAGGGCATATCCTAAAGCAGTTAATTTCATGTTTCCCTGACACCCTGGCGGGCAGCCTTTTCCCCTAAAGCAAAGAATCTCTCAATATCATTTTGTGTAACATTCCTTACATATTTTGACTTACACTCCCAAAGCACATTTATTTCAATCAGACTGTAAACATATGGGTTTTTGGGGGATTGTTGGGGTTTGGGATTTAGCTTTTTCCTTAGCTTGATATTTTGCACTTTTCCTGGACCTGGCCATTTTGATCAAAGATTCTGTTTTTAATGAAAGCAAACCAAGACCTTCAACTTAGAGAGAGTAAAAAGTAACAGTCAAAACATATGGTGAATCTCATTTTCTTTTCAAAGTGACAAAACAGCATATGCAATTCAATATCCAGGATCAGTTAATTTTATCTGAAAAAGCAGCTTATCATGTAAATTAACATTTGCTATGATTATAACCTACAGAATGCTAATTTCCTATGTAAAGCCCCCATTGTGCCCATACAAGTCACCTTCACACTTTAGGAAGCTGAACATGTCACTGTTTATCAGCCTTTGATTTATTTTACAATACATTCATGATTCTCTGCTCTTCAATGGCAAATACATCATGCTTGATTGGCTGATGTTGGTACCTGATATTCCATTATTACCTTGGCTTCAAAGTGAGACACTAATGCACATTTGTGTTACTCTCTCTTTAATGTGGTACAAAGCTGGACACAGGTCAGAAAGAAATCCCTCAAATCCATTACCTATTTATGATCATGTACAAATGGATATTTATCGTGTTAAAAGAGAACCATATGTTAGAGTGGAGGCTAGAGCCCAATAAATCTTTTTGGATGAAAACCCTTTTCAAAAAAAAAAGGAATAAAATAATTAACATTTGCTTTTGCCAGTAGAAACATTTGCTCATGAATCTCCTGGGAAGGGAAGGGCATTTAACCTTTTTCCATGCCATCCCCTCAGACACCTCTGACCCCCACTGAAAAATAGACAACAAAGATTCCCGACTCCACGCTGCTGATTAAACCCCTTGTAAGAAACATCTGGGTGAAATTTTTTTGGCAGTTGATTTGTAAAGTATACAAGAAGCAGAACAAGGGAGTAGCCATAGTTCAGCTGAGTGACACAAAGATGCTATGCAAAAGCAGATTTTTCCTTGAACACATCAACTCCTAAATATTAGCTTGTGACTGTGCAAGCAACCTCACTAGCAGAAGAAAAATAAATCCCTCTTCTACTCTGCATGCCAGCGTAGAGAAGGCAAATCGGCTTTTAAAGAAACCCAACTCAACAATCTCGTTTTTAAAAATAAGATAATAAAGGAATTAAACAGTTTACCTGACTAATATTTCACTTCAGTTTTCAGGTAAGAGAGAAGATGTCTGCGTCCTTAATTTCCAAAAAAAACCCATTCCTTAAATTCATGAAGGAATTCAAAACTTCTATGGTTTCTGAGAAACTCACCAACAAACTGAACATAATGTCTTCCTACCGTCTCAGTCAATTCACCCCCAGGCCTAAATTAGCAAAAGTGACCTATAATTTTCATGGCCTGATGTTCAAAATAAAGGACGTCCTGGCCTTCTGTTGTTTGAGCTTGAAGTGCCTGCTCAGTGCATCTCAATGTATTGTTCCCTTTTGGAAACCCAGACCCTGGAATTCTCACAGTTTACCATATGTTCAACAGACCTAAAAGTGAGAAATTTTCACTGTTGCTATTAAGTGAGTAGCAGCAGTGAAAAACCTACACGAACCAGGCCAACTTTAATCTCCAGCTGCTGGGGGAGGGTGGGAAAGAACCATCAGCAAAGAACAGCACTGGAGAGTCTAACATAAAGGTGCAGGAAAAAGGAAAGCAGCAAGGAACCTTCTGCCCTTCAGCTGCCAGGCTCAGAAAATCCCAAGGGATGGTGCAAGAAACAGGAAGAGACACTTTGGCCTCTTCCAGAAGCCAAGGCATAGAGTGCTTCAGATTTATCAGACTGAATTATAATTACTCTGCGGTACATGAAATGAAAGCTTCAGCACAGGGCAGGGCCAACAATCTGTAATTCATTACAGTCAATGGAAATCCGATGGGGTGTGGGAAGGGCTTTGACTTTTCAGCTGGGGTACTGCTGTAAAGAAATACACTATCAGTATGTGCTTAGAATTGTTTGGTAAATATTTCTAAATCATAAAGAAATTAACATATAGAGACAATAGCTGCTCTAAACATTTTATCTCCAATCCAAACTTCACATTCTAAAGCACCCCTACTTATTTTGGCTACACCACTGCGATCCCAGTAAGTCTTAAGGAGGGGCACCTAATCAAATTAGTACTGCTATCAGTTTCTCAAGTTAACATTCGCAAAAAAAAACATTGGATGGGTTTCAATTTATGAGAAACCAGTCTTCAAAATTAAGGAAAAAATATGGCAGATGATGGAATTTCAGCATGCAACAAGAACAGCCAACTGGAATGCAGACCAGAAATACAACCACAGAAGCATAAGAGTAAGAAGAAATAAGTTTGGAGCGATTTTTCTTCTATCAAGATAAATAAAATATTGTAAATATTTTGTACCACATTACTCAGTACTACCACTGGAATGGTAACGAATGAATAAAACCAGAAAAGAGGTTTACAGAATCCCAATTAAAGTCCAATATTAATCAAAAAGAGTGGAAATAAAAAGCTGTCATGTAGAACATCCACATGTGAGGGCCACTACGCTTGCCCAGGCAGGAGGTAATATCAGTATAGGTTTAGGGTAGCCACCTGCCATGCATGCCATCATAACTCAAGCAAGTTGATTTCATGGCTAAGAGAAATGATTTAAAAGTACTGCATCAAGGGAAAATCTGAAATTTTGTTAAGACCCTTTGACATAACCAGTGTATGCTTTGCAACTCCAACAGACACTTCCCTCTACACACTTGGTCTGCACCAAATAGGGAAGATGAGATAATATTCTGAATCCAGCAATGCATATGCAACCCACAAACAACTGAACCGAGTAGTAAAAAGCAGGTGACTGGAAAACATGGAACCAAGGCTTACAGTGTATCAAGAAATGTCCTTACACTTAAAAAATTATAATGCACTCCAAAATCCATTTGTTCAGACAATCCATGTACAACAGAAGGCACTGTTTATCCATATGAATCTATCAATTCTGCACAGCAAAAACCTGAGAAGTGCAACTCAATCAGATGCAGCCTGGCTCCTCCCAGTCATTCCGTTTCCTTGAAGACAAATGTTTCCTTTCCATCCATCAAATTATAAAAACATCACAAGAATTTGTACATTACAGTAGCTGGTTAGAAAGAGCATTGTGGTGGGGGAAGCACACTGCTATTTTCCAGGAAACCTTCAGCAGCATTATATTACCCTCCCCTATCACTCAGAAGTCACCATGATTTCAAGAAAATGTAATGATGAGACCCTTCCCATTGACCTTTGCAGCTGATCCTTCAGTTGCCAGCGGTAGTACTTCCAGAAAAGTTAAATGCTGTGATCAGTCCTTTGTTGTCAAATGTGTAGCCACTTTGTTGTTCTATTGTCTTAGCCTCTAGAATTGAAAGAAGGGAAAGGATGTGAAAAATAGCCTATTGAAAATGTTTCTGTTGGAGACAATACAGATCAGCAACGAATACACAGTTGTAGAAAAAACTCTCAATTGAGTCAAAATATCATTCCCTAAATGCAGTGACACTAATAAATTACACTCAGATTTTCTTTAAATGCATACATGCACACACCACTACAAATGAGAAATAAGCTTAGAAATTAATCTTCTATAGAATCAGTTCATGTCATATTATTCTGCATGTTTTTTGATTAAATATGAATTTATTTTCCATGATGCAAGCTTTCTAAGCATCTAAAACCTTACACTGACTGCAACGGTAATGTTAGCAGTTAAAAAGTCACAAAACTGTTAAACACATAATAATCTATAGAAATCTTCATCAATTGCCTGGCTGACAGGTAGATATTGTCTTAATTTCTTCTTCATTTCAAATGTCAGATTGTGCAAAGCTAGTTCATACCCTGTTCAAATAGCAGCACATGGCAATGAGAAGGCAATTAATTAGAAGCAAGAGTATTCTGAATAACACATACTTTCAGGCAAGGAAAAATGTAAGTGTGATATCCCACTCATGCTTCTCAGGAAGTTTTACTTGGCACATTGACAATAACAGAGATTTCTTCTCCGTGTTGTTACAGATTAGATGCAGTTCCAGCATCTCTGCAAGAGATAAAATGGCCCCAGAAAAGTCCCTCACCTGCAGCACTTCGCCGGTGTTCTGCTAATGTATAAATTTCCTGCAGCTGTTTTTTCTGATCCTCACTCAATGGTGCTGTCAGTGAATGGTACCAGGCTGCATCTCGGCTCTGCACAGCTGTTAGAACAGGAATGAAGGAAAAGTGATTATCAGGTTATATAGCAAGTTAATTTCAGAAGAACAAAATAAAACACATGGAATCCCTGGTTGGTTTTAAAACAGAATTTGCACTGCAAAATGGGTTCGGTATTCCTGTCAGTTTTCTTAGCACAGAATACCCACCGTAATAAAAGCGATCCATTTTGGGGAACTTAATTATATCCCTCTGTTTTCTGAAACAGAAAGTTAACCATGTATCCATTATTTATGGACAATGATGAAGTAAATCTTCTAATTTAAAACTCATACCAAAACTGAAAGCAACAGGATTAGTCAAACAGGAAAGGCAGAAAATAATTTCTCCATTATGATTTTAACATCTAGAACGTGACAAGTATTTCTACATTTAGGAGTCCCATTTATTAGGCAGTGATTGAAATGTTCTGAAAGAGAACATGAAAATGATTAATCTCTGGCTGCATTTGCTACCATTCGTTTTTGTGGTACTTGTAAGCAAAAAAATCTTAGGACTAACATTAGAAAGCAAAAACATATTTTCCAGTTTCACTAATGTGAACTATTACTCCTAAAAAGAAAAGAATGGTCATAAACATCTCCAAATTATTTCATCATGTTAGGTCATTCTGTCAACTAGCAAACACATACTTAAAAGTGCTTGTGTAAAAAACTGGTATTCATCAACTCCATTTTCAAGGTCAAGAGGTGTGCTGAATCCTTCAAGAGCAGTCTCTTCCAATGCATCTTCATCCCAGTCATCATCATCATCATCTTCATCTTCTTCCTCTCCTCCTCCTCCACCTCCTCCTCCTCCTCCATCACCGTGGTTCTCTTGCATTGCCTGGCTCACTTCATTTGCCTCGTCCTCATCACTTGGTATCTCTTCTGCAAAAGCATTGATGTATTTTGTCAAGCAAAGTTTAAAAAGTATGAGGAAACAATGACTGAGTGAAGAACAATTAGGTTTTGGCTGGAAAGGGGACCCTCTGTCATCACCCTTCCCCCAAAGTCCTGAAGAATTGGAAAAATGAAGCTGTTAATGTTTCCTGCGCTCAAGATCAGTTAAACTTTTGTTTCTAAGCACACCTGGGGAATGTGAAACTACCATATTCTTCTTCTTTCATTTATGTAGTCATAGTGCAATTACAGGATCCAAAAATTTTTATGAAATGCATCTTTGTCAAAGTGTTTCATCACTGTGCTTTTTAAATTATTACAGAATCACAGAACAGTTTGGGCTGGAAACTACCTTATGATGATCTAGTTCCACGGGAAAGGACACCGCACACTAGGCAATGTTGCTCAAGGTCCCAACCAGCCTGGCCTTGAATGCTGCCAAGGATGGAGCACACACCACTTTGGGCAACCTGTTTCAATGCCTCACCACCCTCACAGTAAAGAACTTCTTTCTTATATCTAACCTGAACTTCCCCTGTTTAGGTTTAAACCCATCACCCTTTGTCCTATCACTAAAGTCCCTGATGAAGAGTCCCTCCCCAGCATCCCTATAGCGCCCCTTCAGATACTGGAAGGCTGCTATGAGGTCTCTACACAGCCTTCTCTTCTCCAAGCTGAACAGCCACAACTTTCTCAGCTTTTTTTTTCATACAGGAGGTGCTCCAGCCCCCTCATCATCCCTGCTGCCCTCTGGACTTACTCTAAAAGAGCTCCATGTCCTTACATTTTAAGACACCATAAGTGCACACTGTGCTCTAAGTGGGGTCTCATGAGAGCAAAGTAGAGAGGCAAATGAACAAATAGACTTGCCCAGACTTCACAAATTGACACAAAACAAAGAGAAAATCAAATGCAGACCAAATTCCTGCTCATTGTTCTTCAGTGTTCTCTTATTGGAACAAACTTAAAATTGCATCTTTTGCTTAGCTTTACCTTCAGATCCATTTATGAAACAACTAATACATCCTGAATTAAATGTAACTCCAACATGCAATTCTAAACACTGCTATTTCTTACCTAAGGTAAACTATTCTGGATTTATAATCCAGATTAAAAAAAAATCCCCCTCCAATTCTAAACCTGCAGTTCTTCTTGTATTAATAGTTTAGAAAGAAAAAAGATGAGCATCTGCAACAAGCAGGGACAGAATCATAGGGGATTTGAAAATTACTGGGCTATTTCCATACCATATTCCTATGCATTGGGAACTCTGTAATTCCATTACAGAACAATCATGCGTGAAATTTGAGTGGAATACATAATCTGCTTACATCCAATCAAATTTTTAGATCTCAAGCCATCTATCTCCTGTTCCAAGTCAAATATAGCCACACGTATCTGCCTGCAATACTGTCTAAAATTCACTCCTCACAATTCCCTCCCAAAGGCATTCTTTGATGCTTTTTCTCTTCTGGCAGACACAGCAGCAAGAGTCCACTCCAGAAACTTCAGCTGTCTCAAGCCCTACTTTACAAATCACTTTCCATTTGGACAAAGAAGACTTGCTGGGCTTTCCTTTGAAGTGCAACCAAATGGGTCTTTCAACTACTTAGGTACTAGGAACAGCTTCTTTCCAGGACACAAGAATATAACCAGTGCAGTTCTGGCAAACTCCTGCTGCCTATGTGAGAAGACAGAGTGCATTCATAACCTAGAAGAGTGGACTTGTAAGCTTCACTGTTACTCTTAAATAAATACTACCCTTTCATTCAGTGTTAGCTGTTACACACTGAAACCTTTTTGGGAGGAAAAATCAATTCCTAAGGTGTTCTTTCAAGAACCCAGTAAGCTGAGCTATTTTCAGCAGACTAATAAGTCTTAAAAATGAACTGCAATTCCTTACCCCCTTTAAATTAAATCCAGACAAAATCCACAATGTGAAAAGGGGAGATTTTACCATTATCTTCTGCAACGTGTTTTTCATCTTTAGCATGATCCTCATGTTCTGTGAGTTCTCGTGAGGCGCAAACTTGTTTTAAGCCCAGGAAGAGGAGGAGGATTGAAGGGACAATCTGCGCAGCCACAGCATCCACTGCAGGCGGTCGGTTCTGCAATTCCATTAGGATGCTAAGTCCTATTATACACATCTTTCTGTCATGGAGTCTGAAACAACAGACACTTGTTACATAACAGATTTTTCACTCCAAGAACATATAGAAAACATTAAAGGTCTGGTGTTTGGCATGGCAAAAGACAATGTCACTAACACTATGTTACACATCTGTGTCCAAAGCTCCTAAAGACATTATTTCTTTGTTCTGTTTCCAAGTTGCCCACTGGAAAATACTTGTCTAATAGCAATTAAATACCTTTGAAGCATCAGTCAAATTTCTTGAACAACTGCTTCTGATTGCCAAATGTAGTTTGTAATGCTAAATAAATACTGCTTAATAATTATGTAGAATACCTTGTCTTTAATATAGCATTTGATACAGATTATCATCATTAAACAGGATGGAAAATTAATTTGCCTTGGCTTCAACAGCAGTACTGTTGCAGGGACTGAAATTAGCAAAAGGATTACTAGTGAAGAATAATGATAAGCAAGAATCTACTGGATTGCAGGGTGCATTTACGGAGTGCTGTATGTATATATATATATGTGTATATATATATATATATTTATTAACAGTCCACCAGAATGGCTGTATTATACACCCAGTTTCCACACTAACTTGAGACACGTTGCTAACTCCACCGAAGGCAGGGAAATAATTCCACTGCATCAAGAATACAGGACACTCAAACAGGGAACTTGCCAATGGGTAGGCCTTCAGTAAAAAAAGTAAACTATACATAACTGAAGAGAAAGAAAATCATGAAATTAGTAGCAGAAAGATCTTTATGTGACCACAGCCAGGAAAGTAGGTAAGAACCTATATGCTATTACAAACAAAAATTGATTTTCACTTCCAGAAATACAAGTTATTCCAAGCAAGACAGGGAAAAATTCTCTAACTGCCTCTGCAGGTACTCTCTGGCTTTCCTTTACTGGAAACACCAGCAGTATTCAACTCTTCTCTAACATTATGGTATTTTGCTATTTAAGGGCTTGAGAGGAACTTGGTTTGTTTGAACTATTCAATTTGATGCTGAAAGCTTCTGTGCATGCCTTCTGCAAAACATGTAATTCCAGCAAAAAGTTTTAGCAAGAAGTTTCAGCAAGACCTACAGACACCAAGCAAACCTCCAGAGCTGGCAGAAAACGGCTATCCTTCAGACTCTGGGTAGATACTTCTATTAATGAATCAGTTTTACTTTGGGACAAAGAGGATACAACAAGTTGAGAGATGAAACCAAGAACATGTGCACCACAGACTGCAATAAAGTTTACATGGGAATAGCCAGTTCAAAAATTCAATCCAACACTTCAAAAATTGCTATAGAAATACAATTTATAACGTGCTTACAATTTCATTACCAAAGATCCCATACAACATGCTACTGAACTATAATGCTCTCTAAGTAATACAAGTGATCGTGTATTACAGCTTTCTGAACTTTACATGTGCTTAAACAAGGCTGGGGATCTGAAAGGGATTTCATTACACCTCCCACGTTGTTCATCCTGTTAGGGCTTAGTGAAGTAACTTCATTCTCAGAGTAGTTGACAATAACAAATGAATTACATATGATCATGTGTAACATTATGATCACAGACGACCTTCCAAGAAAAACAAAGTCAACTAGCATATCAAATGACACGCTTTGTTATGTTGGGTTTGGCTGCTCCACTACACGTGTTGAAAAACGTACCAAAACATAAGCGAAGAGTGTCCTTACATCACTGCTAACTGCAGTACTTTCTTTACAGAAGGAATGGGGCTCAAAAGAGGGCACACAGATCAACCAAGGAAACAGAGTCAGGGGAATAGAGTCTGCTTACTCCTGTCAGTAGTTAATGACACTTAGCATTACCTTTTATAATACATTTGAAAAAGCTACCATTAGACAATGCCAACTGCAAAATGCAACACAGTAAAAAGTAAAAAAAACCAAAAATCCCTAAAAAAACCAAATAAATCTTAGTAATTAGTGGCTTAGCTACATACTAAATTGTCTCTTCTGAACAGCAAACAGAGTTTTGCAAGAATCAAGCACTACTGTTTAAAAGAGAGTCATCATTAGGAAGTAGCCCAAACGGCCAAAAAATACAGCCTATTTGTCATGCTCCATTTTCAAGCTTCTAAACAGGAAAGTTATAAGAATTAACATGTCTTCAGTATACGCATGTTATTAGACGGCCCAGAACTATAGCAGAAATCCAGGCACAAAGTCATCTTTAGTGAACCTGAGCCAGAAAGAGACTTCTTTCTTCCACCTGCCAACAGAGACAACAGCAGGATAAGATCCACCCTGCCTTAAGTTCAATATTCTACTTCACCCCAGCTGTATTAAGTACCCACAGGACTGAGCAAGCAAAACAGTTTTATGTCATTTATATATTTTTGTAATGGCAAAGGATGGTTTGAGGACCACTCCTTTGCTATCAAATGGCTCATTATTTCAGCACCCTTCCTTCTACACAAGGAAGCCTAGATACGATTTCCCTCAGTGCTTTGTCCTTCAAGATTTATACTTATTTGCACAGCAGCACACAGAAGTCCTCCCTAACAATCACAAACTCTGCTTGCTCCCTCAATGGTGTATCAAGCCTGGAGTGCTAAACATGCAACATACAGCAGTGCAATGCCCGACTCCTAGGTGAGTCTATTTTCAACAAGCTGTGTGTGGTCTTCATATTCTGCAGGACCTTTTCTTGTTAATACACTTCTTTACAAGACAGGAAAAAAATGTCTAAGAATCTTTTGTATTTTAAACCAGGCTGAAAGCATTTCAAAGGGAAAACACTAAGCCTTTTTTTTACTGGTTTGCTGTGCTCCTTTATGCGAGGATCAATTTGCTTTCTATTACAGCAACCCAGTTCCTGGACAAACTGCAAATAATTGGCCATTTCCTTTTTGCTGCAAAGTTGGAACCAAAGCTGTTTTCCTATGTAAGAATGGGATTTTATATAGAACTGAGAAAACCAGGATTTCTGACTATTTAAACTCCTATCAAATAAATGCCCCTATTCACCTTCTAAAAAAAAAAATGCTACTGAGGGTTTTTTGAAGCATGTTAGGTTTTCTTTTCACTCTAGATTTCACAGAAGAATTTTCAGTATGAGAGTAAGCAGAAGCCATGCAGAAGACTCACCCAAATTTCAGCTGTCAAGGAAAGGGTGGAAGGCAGTAAGGAACAAATGTTTCTACAAAAGGCTTTTCAGTTTAAGGTTTTTGTAGAAAACATCTGAAAATAAATGCAACATGCTCTGGCACATGAGCATTATGGGCACACATTCACAGATATATGATATCTACAATGACATACTGGATTTATGCACAGTCTGAGTTCTGAGCTCTCTTTGCCTGGATCATAGTATTCAAAATGTCTATTCAGTTCTAAATAGTTTCCTTATTTTTAATAACATGGAAGAACAGTTACTTATCCTACCACAACTGCTTCCCTTCCCAAGATGTATTATTACCATGGATTCTATCTCATGCCTTCACAAAGCACGGTGTAAGAAATACTGCATTCTTTTGGTAAACACTGCTGGCTCCAGCCTGAGAGTATGCAGACACAGACAACCCTACTGCTGGCAAGGCAGGATCCAACCTCATGAAGTTAAACCATGACAAGTGCAAGGTTCTAACACCTGGGTCGGAGCAATCCCAGGCACAGCTACAGGTTGGGCAGAGGAGATTTAGAGCAGCCCTGCAGAGAAGGACTTGGGGGTGGAGCTTGATGATAAAATGAACATGAATGTGTGCTTGCAGCCCAGAAAGCAACCGTATCCTGGGCTGCATCAAAAGGAGCGTGACCAGCTGGTCGAAGGAGGTGATCCTGCCCCTCTACTCTGCTCTCGTGAGACCTCACCTGGAGTATTGAGTGCAGTTCTGGTGTCCTCAACATAAAAAGGACATGGAACTGTTGGAACAAGTCCAGAGGAGGGCA